>BQNB010029427.1:8562-55739 GCA_026074375.1 Tanacetum coccineum | reverse complement strand
GAATTGTCATTTTTAAAATAGGTTTTATAAAAGAAAAAATGGTTTAAACAAACACAAGGGCCATTTTTGCAATTTACCCTAACCTCTTTTATTCCCTTTTAGTAATAAACAGCAGGGACCAAATTTGCAATTTGCCAAAACTCTCTTTAATTCTTTTGTTATAAAACCACAGGGACTAAAGCTGTCACTTTCGAAACATGTTTATAACTAAAATTCGGCTTAAAGATAGAAATGAAAAGAGAAGAAAAGAAGAGGGGCCAGTTTTGCCTCTTCCCCAAGGTTTCCTTTTAAAACCTGTAACCATAACTGTACCCAAACCCGCTTCCCGCCAAACCTCATACTACCCTTCCCCACGGTTTTATGGCCAATACCACCTCCCTAGTACACTCACAGCTCACCCCTCACCATTTCCCACAACCCATTGCCCCTATAACCTCTCCCCTGGCACAATCACACAACCCGAAGCACCCCATCCATGGCTGAGAATGATGTAAGGCCAATAGAGGGCTAGGATTGAGTATGCTGCTCTCTACTCTCACAGCTAACACAACCCATGAGCCAAAGAGAAGAGAGGACTTGTATAAAAGGAAAAAGAGCAAGCCGAAGAACAACAACTTTTACTATGTCTTTTTTTTAGTGTAATTTAAATTCAGCCTTTCTTTTAAAGCATTTTAATGTAATCCATCTTGTACTCTACAATTTTAGTAATATCAATTCGTATTTCAAGTTACCTTACTCTTTGTTTTCAATTTTAAGCAAATTTTCTCAATAAGCTTTTAATAAGCTCAAATTTAGCTTAAATCCTGTTTTAGTCAATCATTTGTTTATCCTTATCATTTGCATCAAGGATTATGATTACTTGAGTGATTTTAATTTAACTTTGAAGATATAAGGAAGAATAAGCTCAAATAGCTTATTGAGCTTAAAGCTCTGGTTTAGAGGCTTTGGAAGCCACTTAGGATCACAATTTGAGCCACTCACTCAACTAGAGTGGCTCTAGTCCTGAGACTTCAAATTCAGGTTTATTCATCTTTAATTCATTTTAGTGTTAATCTAGCTTATTCAATTTAGCTTGTTGTAATGATCTTGAATGCTTAATTCTGTCTAAAACTGTTTACATGTTCTAGAAATACAATTGCTTCTAAGTTTTTGTAGCTAGGATTCAACAAGTTTTCATAATCTTCATTTCTGTCATCATTTAGTCTAATAGCTTAATAGAGTAACTAGCTTAATTCTACAAATAAGCTTTAGGTTTTAAAGTTCATTTAGCTTAATTAGGTGGATATTAGTGAGAGTAGCTAAAAAGTTTTAACAGTTTTAGTTTAAAAATAGATTTTAAGTACATATTAGTTTAGATAGAAAACTTAAGAGAGTGTTTGGAATAACTTTTTTACTTTTTCTTAGTGTAAAATTTTACTTAAGTTTGCATTTAAAATCATTGTACTCAGTTCTTTTTAAGTTTTTGTTGTATCATTTTCAGTTTCAATAAAAGTTAAGAGTTTTTTGAGAAAATTGCTATTGTCAAAATTTCAAGCATCATTTGAGTAGTTCAAATCTGTTTAAATGGATTAAACATGTGTTAAAAGTTATATAAGTTCACTTGTAATCCACTATCTCTGCCTTATTTCACCAAAATCAGTTAAAAAATTCGATTTTATATAAATAAGGGGGTGTTTGGTTTAGTGTTAAAATGGGTCAATATGGGTTGGTTATGGGTTGTAACCACTCAGCCAACTTTGGCTGAGTGTGTAGACTTTATTAAGCCCTTTTAATCACAACTTTTAATTTGAAAATAAGTTTTTAAGTTGTTTCTATATTCTTTCAAAATTTGAATGAGCCAAAATGACCATAAGAGCTTAAGCTGTTGAAACAGCTTAAGCTCCTCATCTCTTGTGTTGTTTGAGTTACAAGAAGCCAAAAAGAAAGCCCCTTTGTTCTGTCCCTTTGGTTTGACCAAGTGTAAGTCAAAATGTGGCTTTGCAATTTCTTTGAAAACCCTCAAGTTTAAGCCCATTTATCAGCAGCTTTTTCTTAACCTTATTAGCTTAAATTTTGAAAATAAGCTCATTGACCACCCCTTGTTATCTGTTTGTGCTTTGTTTTGGCTAAAAAGCTCTTAAGAGCTTATTTTTCATAAGCCCAAAAAGCCCCTAGCCACTGCCATAACCTCCCCTGGTGCTGAGCACCTCATTTCAGCCCACTTTTTCTAGCTTATTTAGATAATAAGCCTTAGGATCTTTTAGCTTTTATTTATAGCTTATTAGTTGCCCTATAAATCCCTAAAATCTTATAGCTTATCTCACTTTCTAGGTTAGTTTAATTTAAGCTTAAAGTTCCCTTTTTTCTGTTTTCTTTTAAAAACTGTTAATATAGCTTAAGTACTCCCCAGCTTATTTTAGGGCTTATTCTAGAAAACATAGCTTATTTAGGATTCCCTTTTCCCTAGCAGCCTATTTCCCTTAGTTTTATAGCTTATTGTGCCTTAAAATCCCAAAAAGAAAGCAAAATAAGCTATTAAGCTTAATAAGCTACTGCAGTCTCAAAAAGCTCATTTTTCTAGCTTATTAAGTTGGATTCAGCTTATGCACCTTTTATGAAAAATGCTCCCCTCAAGCCCCTTAACAACATTGCTTTTATAGCTTTTTGATAATAAGCTGTTTGGACTATCTTTGTAATCGGGGTCCACTTCAGGGACCATTTGTGTAATTTTTTCTTTTATAGTTACCTCTGTTAGTCCCTGTGGTTAGTTAGCCTGTTACCCCGTTTGTCCTTGTGTCCTTTTCACTGTTAGTCCCTTAGGTTAACCACAGTTAGTTTTATTTAATTTAAATAATTAAATTAGGTTTAATTTTAATTAGTTTAATTACTTTAATTTTAAACAGTAAAATTTGGGCATTTTTATATTTTTAGAATTGTTAACTTTTTCTTTATTTAATTTTATTTTTTTATTCTCCGCTACCCTATTGTTTCATTTCTCACCATTTCTACCCTGTCTTTCTTATTAAATAAAATAGAATTAATATTTTAGTTTATAGTTTTATAAAATTAGGGTTCTTAGTTTTAATTACACAAATTAGGGTTCAATTGGGTTTTAAAAATTGGGGCTTTTTGTTCCATAATTTTTCTGCACCTTTGTAGTTTATAAAAACCATTTTTCTATATTTTTCTTATTAAAGTTGTATTTTCTAGAAATTTAAATAGATTTTAGTTATTACTTTTTCTTATAAAAATCATAAAAAAATAGAAAAATAGTTGAAAAATTAAAATTCTTTTTGCATTAATTTTCATTTTAAATCTAGTATTTTTGAAAAATAAAAGAAAAATTTTAGTGTTAATTTTTAGAAAAAGTTTATTTTTGTTAATTCATTAAATCTTAGAAAAATCATAAAAAATTCAAAAATTAATAAAAAAATATTTTTCTTTTTTATAAAATTTTCTTTTGTCATTTAGTGTCTAGGAAAAATATAACATTTAGTATAGGTTTAATTTTTTATAAAATTCAGTCTTAGACCCGTTTTACCGAGTGCGTTTTACCGTTTCTAATTCGTTTTCTCCATTTTCAACACGACCTCCGTTTTAATTTAGTTTTTTTGATTTTTCAATTAAGGTTAATTAGAATTTTAATTTGATTTTTTAATTTAATTTAGCATTTATTTTCGTAATTTGTAGTCTTTAGGTTTCCGCTACCTGATTCTGTTCCCCGTTCGATTAAATTAGGTTTTATTTAATTAATTTTAGTTGTATTACTTATCAGTGTTTCCATCTGAATTATTCTCCATCATTTCATATTTCTCATCCAAACCAGGATTAACTTCAATTGCCGCATCGTTGGGTCATACGATCCCGGATATCTTTCCGGAATCTTTTTATCAATGATTCTATTCTTGTGTATTTTCTCCTTTTGGGGAATTTGACCTTTTTCCTTGGTCAAGGGCATTCGGTTGGATCTGTAATAGGGTTGCTGTTAAGTGTATGCTTTAAATCGCGAATCAGTCCAGTTAACAGTCATAGGTGTTTATATTGTTGACGTCTTGGTCGTTGATGATTGATGGTTATTGAGTAAAAAACAGGCTGTAGCAAACTTGTTCAGCCCAAAGAAATTCAGGTTCTCGAAAAAATAAGCATTGTTACGAGCAGCCAACCAGAGTACGATTACGTCGTTCTACTACTCCATTTTGCTGAGGTGTGCGAGCAATTGAAAATTGTTGCATAATGCCTAACTTTTCATAATAAGCTTTGAGAGTTGCATTCTTGAATTCAGTACCATTATCAGTCTGAATCTTGCAACTGGCTTGTCATTTCAATTGAGCTTGAGCAATGAATTTTCTTGATGATTCTCTGGAGTTTCATCTTTCAGAACTGAGAAAATAAACCCTACTTTGAATCTAGAAAAATCATCCACTATCACAAGAATATACTTCTTTCCATTGACCGAAGCTACTCTCATTAGACCGCACAAATCCATATGAAGTAATTCCAATTTGGAGTAATCACTTGGAATCAATTTAGGTGGATGAGAAGCTTTCTTGCTTTTTCCTCTTTCACAAGCAGAACAAAGATGATCTTTTCCATATTTGAACTTTGGTAAACCGTCAACCAAGTCAAGTTTGGTAAGATCGTTTATGGTTTCTTCTGTTGTCCTACTTTCTAGTTCTGTGCCAAAATTAAGATGTGACAGTCGTCGATGCCATAACCATGACTTTGTTGAAGTTGCTTTGGACATTAGACAAATGGGTGAAGAAGCAGCCATGTCTGAAATGGAGATGGTATATAAATTTTAAGTAGCGTCCTCCTTGTGAGCACTCATCTTCCTTCCAGATTTCAGACATAACATGTATTAGAAACGAAAGCCATTCTAATCTCCATCAAAAATTGTCCAAACACTAAAGAGATTGGGTCCAAGACCTTTACATAATTAACATGACAAATAGTGATATTGCCATGTATATAATCACCATAGCCTGTAATAGCTGCAAAGTTGTCATTTCCAAAGCGAACAGTTCCCATGAACTTTTCAACGAAGTTTCTCAATAGTGAACGATCACCCGTCATATGCTTTAGAACACCCTGTCACAACCCATTAGAACGGAAATGGATACCTGCAACACAAGAAGAAACAACACATGGACAACTGGGCAATTTGACTATCCATCTCTTAACTGAAACCAGTGGTTTCGTATTCGAAGGATTAGTATGAGCATGTGGTTTTGTGTTAACAGGTGTCCACATAACATTTGGTTGTGATTCAAACCATTTTTGCCATAATCTACTTGTCCGAATCTTGTTTAGCATGAATGGGCTTAATGGTTTATCACGCATGTTTCTTTTCTTTTTCTTAAATGCACTAGAAACCTTATCTCTAGCTTTTGATGCACTTGCTTCATTAAATATCTAGGATTTGGATGCTACAGAAGTTGTATCTAAAGTCTTAGATTGATATTTGTCTGTCGCTTTCTCCTAAAACATAGTACTTAGGAGCTACAAAGTAGTTTCAGAAGAATTTTGGTTATCCTAAGTTAACAGAGAGGTTCTACGAGCATTCGAACGCACATCAATTTATGCTTAGCAACATCACTTATCATGCAAGGATAAAGCACCCATTTTACATACTGAGCACACATAACAAAGTTTTCTCTTTAGAAGCGTTTGCAACATCAACATCAATTACATTCTCTTTGTTTGACACAACTTTAGCAAATGTATTATCTGTTTGCTTATTTTTCCTAACATAAACTGCTTCTTTCTTTGCTTCATTCTTAGAGACATCTAAGACACTGGTCTTGACATGTGAATCTCTACTCTTTGGTCTTTTAACACTAGATGTAGCATTCATTCCTGTAGAAGATAACACATTCTTAGTCTTATTTGTTTGTGATTCTTGTTGTGTGACAACTCTGTACATTCCAGGGCTAATGACATTTGTGTTTTGATGTGTCCCTATTTGTTTGTTATGTGAAGTCTGTAAAGTGACTGGTTTTGACTCAACATGGTTTTCTTTTGTTTTTAAAACAACCGTCTGCTTTTGAGAAGCATTTTTATTTAAGGGTGTGACACAAAGAAAAGATTGAGAACCATGTGTCTTTGTCAAACTTAGTAATTCACTAGGGGACTTTACCATTTTCCACCATTTTTCATTCTAGCTTTCAACTCCGATTCTGGTATGTAAAGATTCTGATCTAGCAGGACTAGACCGTATGCATAAGTTTTCTCAAAAGACTATGTGCAATTAACTCATCCATTTCCTTTTGGTTTTGAGGGACCATGTCTTTTTGATTGAATCGAAAAAAGCCTTTTTCTATTCCCATTTTTGTATTATTCGTTCTTTGATCAAAGATTGCTTACTTTAAAATCCAAAGCCACGTTCTTCATTCTCAAGTTTCTGTATTCTAGAAATTCAAGAAAAATCAAGAGGTTTTGAGTTTTTATTCTTCGAAGAATCCCATTTATGTTTTTCTTTTTCATGTTGCAATTTTAACTCAAAATCAACACTTTGTTTTTCACATCTTTGAACATCTTTCCAAGAATTTTTATTCTTGCTTTCAAACCCCTGTTGATCTCTTAAAGAATTTCTTTTTTGATTTTCAAGTTCATATTGTAAGGACTTATCAACACTTCATGGTTAACAACACCCATATCAAATATCATGTTTGAGTGATACTTCCAAAAGTTGATCTTTCAACAAATCATTTTGCCTTTCAATCTCATCAAGATAAACATCATTTTGCTCAAACACATCTTTCATTTCTTTTATATCCCTTTGAAATAGATTCTGAAAGCCATCAAAGTGATCCAATAATTCATTAAGAAGTGGTTTAACCTGATCTCGACAAAAAGCATTAAGAGCTATCTCTTCCTGTGATGTATAAAACATACTTACCCTTTTACTGCTCCATTTTATCAACAAAAACAGTTTTTCAAACCCAACTTGTATATTTAATAACCCATTGATCAAAGGTAACTCAGTTGGCATTGTTTTTGTTTCCAGAATCTTAACAAAGGGAGTATAAGGAGATGAAGGGCATGTTTGTGCAACAAATGATTCTTTTTAGGAACAAAATCATTATAAAGCGCATTTAATTATTTGTAATCAATTGTCCAACAATTTTGTTTGTTCGCAACAGCAATTGGATTATTCATTTTTGCATTCATTTTCTGTTGACTTTTGAAAGCCTCCTCTAGAGTTTCCTCAGAATCTCTAACATTGAAAGGAATTTCTATATTACCCGTCCTTGATGCAACATATAACTTTGGACACTCTGAAATTGCTTGTCTGAGTGTATAAGGATACGGATACCACAAACCATGTTTTAATTGTTGATCATAAACAGACAATGGTTTTGGACCGAGCATAAACATTGCTTGTAAAGAATTACCAATTTTCAAGTACATGTCAACTTTCTTTTTCAGTTTTTCCTCAAGATCAAGAATAGTATCATGATACTTATCCTCGTCTTCGCTCATTTTTCTTTTTAAAATTAAATGTGATTGTTGTAATTCCTCATTTTTCTGTTTGAAATGTTTGACCTCTTGACTCAACTCATCTCGTTGTTTTTTAAGATTTCGAATAATTTCTCGATCACGATACAATTGAGAGTCAGCTTGTTTTTGAAAACGTTTTGCCCTTTCATTAGCTTCAAGAAATTCTTTTAGATAATTGTTATCCTTGGTTATGTTTTCCAAAACCCGATTCCTTTCCTTATACATCTCAATCTGACTGGTCAAAGTCATATTTTGTTGTTGGACCTTTTGAGCAAATCTTTGTTGTTTTGCAGCTTCATCATATGCATTCCTAGCAAGTGTTTCTAATGCACACTGATCATAAACATGTGTATCTTTTTCAACACTGCCACTATTAACATTTCCTTTGACAGAATCAAATTGAATATTGCTATTAATTTGATCATCATCAATGGTACTGTTAATAATTTTAGTATGAGTTGGATACATTTGTTCATCATTCTCATTGATGGATGAAGATTGTACCTCACTTACAAATGCAGACTCATAGCTTGGCTCATCATCAGAATTTTGATCAGCTGGTTGAATTCTGGCCATTAAGCATATGTTTGCACTAAGTTCTTCAATTTCTTCCATCCTTGAAGCATCAGCAAAGAGAAAATCATTCTGCTCATCGGTAAGAATTACACCGGCTTCATCCTGTTTTGCCAACAACATTTGCTCCATGAAATACTTCGAATCACGAACCCTTGGCTTGGGACAATTCCTAGCATAATGTCCTTTTCCACCGCAGTTATAGCATTGACCCGTTGAAGTATTGCCTGGAGTCGGAGTTCGAACAATCCTTTGAACATTTGCAGTCTCATTTGTAGCATTCATTCCCTCAACAACTTCTTCTTGAACATAAGCTCGTCTATTATTTCTTCCAACATTACCAGAATTTCTGCTTTGAATATTCACCCTGTCACCTTGAACGACTGCTTGATTTCTGGTATTAGACGAAGCACGAAGACGATTGTTTGTTGGATTAGAGAAATTTTGAGTAATGGCTTTGGCAAGTAACAACATAGCAGATGCTAGGGGATCTTCAGAATGGTTGTGAACATCATCCTGCTCATACTCTTCATCATAATCAACTACAGATGAAGGATGTGTCACATAATAAGAAGAGGTGTTTCTGGAAGATGAACCCGTGTGTGCTACTAGAGCCAAAGGATCATGAGACTTTTCTAACTTCTTTGCCCTTGAAGCATTAACCAATTTCTCAAATTGCGAAAGATAATCAAAAAGATCATCGAACGAATCAACTGTCAATTGCTTAGCCAAACGAACTTGAGTCACATATTTCAACCATTCCGGTTGCAAACTATTCAGAAACTTTGTGTTAACTGAAACAGTTGGAAACTTCATGTTGTTTCGTTCCAAATCATTCATTAACTGAGCAAAACGATTGTAGACTGAAACTAGTGACTCTCCTGGTTCAGCAACAAATTGATCAAATTCATTTGTAAACCGCGTTTCTCTGTCAACTTGGTTTTGTATAGTTCCCCTCATCAAACGTTCAACACGAGCCCACATTTCCTTGGCCGTCTTACAAGAATCCACAGAATTGTAAATCTCATTAGGAATAGAAAGAAGAATCATATTCATGAGTTCCATTTCCGCATCATAGTACAATAAGTCATCTCCTTGAAGATCCTCTACTTCTTGCAACCTTGGTATTGTTGAACCTGTAGGTGTGATGTTCCTAAACACATAAGGGCCATCTTCTAGTGCTTTGAGAAGCCACTTCCGGTTTTCCCTCTTGCGATTAAGAAATCGTTTGAATCTACTCGCCCAAGGTATGTAACTACCCCTTTCAAGCATGGGTGGCCTAGTCTCAGAACCGGCATCAGCAAGGGATTGTTGGTATGTTTTGGATGTCGACATGTCTTAAGATTCAAAGATTGGATCTTTTTAGACGAATATGAGTGAGATTTGTGAGAAAATATCCAAACTCGGTAACAGTAGTCAAATTCGGTAACACTGTTCACGGACAACAAGTAATCTGAAAACGAATACCCTTCTCGAACAGTACACTATCAAACTCGGAAATCTTCAAATAATAAACTCGGTAAACTGCAAACTACTCAAATTCGGTAACACTATTCACTATAAACTCGGTAAGCCTAAATTGTTAAAATCCAACAGTTATGAATTATTAATAACCACAAATTCGATGAAACCGAATTTTATGATGACTAGATAATCCAAGTGTTCTAAAAACTCAAATTCGATGAAACCGAATTTGATTGCCGAGTTTAGTAAATCTTGAAAAACCGATATTTAACACTTCAAAACACGATAAAACCGTGAAATGAAAGTGTAAAATGACTTGTAAAGCTTATTACCGAGTTTATACTTAGTAAAATTCCCTATATCACAAATTCGATGGAACCGAATTTGTGAACTTAACAAACTCGATAAAACCGAGTTTAATACCGAATTCCTAATAAACGATTTTTGATAGAACCAAAAGATCGAATATATCTATTACACTGATATTTCGTACTGAAATTGCTAAATTTACAAGAAAAAGTCTTCCGAAACTCAAAACCACTCTACCGAGAATGCAAAGCTTCAACCGAAAATCAAAACCACACTTCCGAGAATGAAATGAACACTTCCGAGAACACAATAACGTCCAAAAACTCGAAATCACAGCCAAAATCAATCTCGAAACCTCAATAGCACCAACCGAATTCGGAAACCATCACTTCTTGATTCTCGGTCGAACAAAATCACGCACAAATCAAGCACTCTACTTCTCTATTGGCGATTGATACCACTTGATAGGTCACATGAATCTTGAATCAATCATATCAACATGTAAGATTAGAGAGAATGAGGGCAAGTAAAGGGAAAATTCAAATCTTATTATGGAGGGAAAAATGAGAGTTAATTACAAGAGCATCACCCTCTAATGAAGATTAGAGGGCTATTTATAGGCAATGGGAGGGAGGCTTCCCTTCCTTATTTTCCTAACTTGACAATACTAGTCCCTAGACTTTGGTTATTATGCTATTTCTTACTTAAAGCATAATAAACCTTATTACAAGCTATATTAAACTAAACAAAATAAAGTCTAATAACAAAATATAATAAAACCACATAATCGACACTTTTCCATAAACCTAACACGCTTTCCTGTGCAATGTTAAACTATGGTTTCATTAGTGGTTTCTAAGGTCGATAGACTTGAATAGGCATATTTAGTCTATCATATACTCCCTGCGATTCCGAATCAGTCTCAAATCGTTTGGGAGGTAGGTTATCCAGGTTGCAGTGATTAATCTCAACTATTCCCAAAACTTATCTAATAACCTATGCATATTATTAACCCCCCTCTGAAAGAGTTCCTATGCTTTTTAAGTATATTGAGTGATAAGTGCGATGACCGGTTAGTTCCTACACTAGGTAAGGAGTTAGTGCCTAGTACCCGATAGATCCCATATTGACTAGTTAATCTAATAATGGGGCAAGCCAGGTCCAAACCACTCATACTACCAAAACCCAGGGTTACACGATAGTCAAGGAATATCTAATAAAACCATAATCTAACAGGAAACAAACATCATAACCACAGTAATTACATAACTAGGCTAGCACTTTAAGTGCTTAGCCGCTCATGGTAACGGAAACACAGCAAGAAATAGAAAAAATCATAGATTGAAAACTCATAATTCTTACAATATTCGTATTTGAATGATTAAATACAAAAAGTAAGTAAAGTGTGATCTCCCTTGGACTCCAGGTGGAATTCTTTGAAGGTTGGAAGCCTTTTTCACCTCTCCATTTGGCTGTGGAGGAAGTGATGTCGGAATAGCTTGAATGAGGCCTCTATTTATAGGTATTAAACCTGTTACGACGTAACTTATAAATGTGTTACGCCGTAACCATCATACACGGCATTCCATATTTAAATAATTTGTTACGCCGTAACCTTCAAATAATGTCCATAAATAAGTGATCTTCATTCCATATTTGTGGATCTTCATGGTTACGGCGTAACTGGATAGGGTGTTACGCCGTAACTCTAACTTTGTCAAGATTTCCTTCCAAATATATGGTTACGGCGTAACTAGATATGGTGTTACGTCGTAACCTTGTCCTTGACCTTCATACTTACTTAATTTATGTTACGGTGTAACCATTTTTTGTGTTACGCCATAACATTCTTTAGAATTTACACTTTAAGTCCTTTTTCCCTTGTTCTTGTCACTTTCCTGCATTTCACCTGGAAACTACAAAATGATAGAAAATATCTCGTTTTCGAGCATTAGTGAAACATTTGCAAGTAATATAGGGGGTAATTTGACAATAAAAAGTATTAAATGTTTGATGTTATCAATTTTCTAAAACTAGTAGACTCACTTGACCTTGATGTTGGAAATAAGGAAAGGACGTGCCTACGTTTATTTTAATTTTCTCTTCGCGATCAAGCTAGCAACTGGCTTGAACGTCTTCTAGCATGATCCATCTCCACATGGGAGGATTTACTACTCGTTTCCTTGCTCAATTCTTTCCACCGGGAAGGACCGCAAAACTCAGCAATGACATCCTGATGTTCCAACAACATCAAGGAGAGTCTCTTTTTGAAGCATGGACTCGTTTCAAGGACTTACTCCAAAAAGTCCCTCATCATGGCATCAACCTTTGGCTCCAAGTCTAAATCTTTTATGACCATGTCAATCCCGCCACAAGACGAACCATCGATTAATCGATCAGTGGTAAACTTCATGACAGAAACGCCAAAGAATCCTAGGCACTATTAGAGGACCTAGCCCTCTATGACAACAAGAGTAAGAATGACCCAAGTGACTCTGCTAAACCGGTCAAGATAATCTCTTTGCCTCAAGATGTCCCGAGTACACCCGACTGTCATCTCATCGAGCTCGAAAATCAAGTCCAATGCTTGATGGAAGCTCATCTTGCTCCTAAGCAATATGTTCAAGTGAACAAAATCATTTCTTCAAGTGAGATCTGCAGTGGTCCCCACGACACTCAATATTGAATGGAAAATCCTGAGCAAGCTTTTGTTGATTACGCATCCTCATGTACTGATGAATCGGAAGGCAGGTAGTTCACTTTCAAGCCCGAGCAAAACAACTTTGGTGACACCTATAATTCGTCATGGAAAACTCACCCAAACCATAGGTGGAAACAACCTCAAAATTCTCAAAATAATTTTTCAAACCCACCTAATTGTTTTCAACCAAACAGCTCGTTCCCGAACCGCTCCTTCCACAACAATCCTCAAAAATATTTAATAATCAATCAAATCTCGAAGGATTGGTGTCTAACTTCATGGCATCTCAAGATGCTAGATTGTCTAAGTTTGAAGCCGATTTTAAACAACAACAAGGCGAGATGACCAATAAAATTGACACAGTTTTGAAGGCCATCAATGATCGAATAACAGGAGCACTCTCGAGTGACACGGTTAAGAACCCAAAACTGAATGTCAACTCTAGCTCTCTAGTTTTGTCTGCTCATTCTTTCCCAATGAAAGACCCCCAATGCTCATCTCATCCCCTCAATTCGATCAATGCTATCAAAACGTGTTCCAAAGAAACAAACCATTCTCAAAGGGACCAGCTGCAAACGGTCAAGGAAACTGGAACACGACAATCAGAAGAACCAGAACAGACTATAGAAGATGAATTCAAGGATTTACATCTCAACTTGCTAGTTCTTAAAGTTTTAGCTCATGCTCCAATATACAATGCAATAGTGGATAAATACGTGGAGAGTTTAGAGCTTGAAAAGAATGGATCCGCGTTCATCCAAGGCGAGATGCCTGCAAAAATAAAAGACCCCGGGCTATTCACTCTGCCTTGCAAATTAGGGGACTCAAAGCCTTTTGATACCTTATCCGATTTAGGATCATGCGTGAACATAATTCCATTGTACCTTATCAAAAAGCTTAAAATCAGACTATTAAAAGAGACTAGCCATGTTTTCGTATTGGCAGACAGAATCAAATCCTATACCGTTAGAATTGTTATGGACGTATAAGTTCACATAGGAAAACTAAAACTCTTAAACGTCTTTTACGTAATTGACATGAAGAAAGACCCCAAAACCCCTTCTTTACTAGTAGGAAGAGGATTCCTAGCTACCGCTAACGTAGTGATAGATTGTAGGAAAGCCAAAATAGCGATCGAAGAAGGAATCACTAAGTCAATATTTAGAGTAAAGGAAATCGATCTATGAGAAGAGGAAGCACCCTATTAGACCATATTAAGTAAAAGAGAGTCATACAAACCACGACCTATCTCAGATGGTATAGTTGCCCAAACCCCTTATTATGTTAGGAAGGAATTCATGAACTTTTATTTGCCTAGAGAATGGGAAATAGCTAGAGATGTTGAGATCAATCCCTTTAAGGATGTCCTAGTGTTTAGAAGAATGGTAGAATTCTTAGGGGCTCTACCCATAAACCTTAAGGGAAACATATGGGAGTCGGAGGACTTATAGCATGTATTCATGGTTTATAACATGTATCTCCCCACAGGATTTTAGAAAACATGTAAAGATGGGACTATGAACTCACCTAGATAAGGTAGTTGATTGATTTGAAATTTAATTTAAATGGAAGTAAACAACCTCGTCACGCTTGGCATAGAAGGCTAGGTCACTTAAATTTTAAAACCATGAATAAATTGGTTAAGGGAAATCTTGTAAGAGGTTTACCTTCCAAACTTTTTGAAAATGATCAAACATGTTGCTTGTCAAAAGGGAAAGCAGCACAGAGCCTCTTGTAAGTCCAAAACAGAGAACTCAATCAGTCTTCCTTTACATTTGTTGCATATGGACTTGTTTGGTCTAACATTTGTAAAAAGCCTTATGAAGAAAATGTATTGCCTAGTTGTCACAGATGATTATAGTAGGTTTACATGGGTTTTCTTTCTAGCTACTAAGGATGAGACTAGTGGCATTCTTAAGTCCTTTATAACTAGGATAGAAAATCTAGTAGATCACAAGGTTAAGGTGATTAGATGTGATAATGGACTAAGTTCAAAAACAGAAAATGAATCGGGGATGATTATGAAATGAATGTTTTATTAAGACTATTTTAGTGTAGCTAGAACGCCTCAACATCTAGAGTAGCTGAGGAGAGGAATAGACACTAATTAGCGCTGTAAGACTATGCTAGTTGATTTTAAGTTGCCAACTATTTTTTGGGCAAAAGCCGTTAATACTGCTTGCTATGTGAAAAATAGAGTGTTAGTAGTTAAGCCTCATAATAAGACCCCATATGAAACTTTTCATGGTAGAACACCAACTTTAAGTTTTATGAGACCATTTGGGTGTCCTTACCATTTCTCAATACCATAGATCATTTAGGCAAATTTGATGGTAAGGCTGATGAATGTTTCTTTGTTGGATACTCCTTGAATAGTAAAGCCTTTAGAGTATTCAATAATAGTACAAAGTAGGGTAGAAAACTTGCATATTAGTTTAGTTGAGAGTACACTATGTTGTAGTAGTGGAACCAGTTTGCTATTTGATATAGATGCACTAACAAAATAATAATTATGAGCCAATTGTTGTCAGGTACATAGTCAATGTTTTTTGTAGGTACAAGAGCAAGTGATAAACAGGGTCAAGTCTAGAAAGAAGACAGAACCTGTCAAATATTATATTTTGCTACCATTATGTACTGCTGATCCACCATATTTCCAAGATCCAAAGAGTTCTCATGATGATGGATCCAAACCTTCAAGTGATGATGGAAAGAAGGTTGATGAAGATCCAAGAAAGGAAAGTAAATGTCATGATCAAGAGAAGGAAGATACTATTAATAGCACTAACAATGTTAATGTTGCTGGCACAAATGAGGTTAATAATGTTGGTGGAAAAATAAGCACTGAACTTCCATTTGATCTAAATATGACTGCTTTAGAAGATTATAGCATATTTAACTTCTCAAGAGATGATGAAGATGATGGTCCAGAGGTTGACATGGACAATTTGGATACAACAATCCAAGTCAGTCCTATTCTAACTATAAGAATTCATAAAGATCATCCTCTTGATTAAGTGATTAGAGATTTGCAATCAGCTACACAAAAAAGAAAGATGTCAAAGAATTTAGAGGAACATGGGTTTGTTAGTACTATTCAACAAAGAACAAACCATAAAGACTTTCAAAACTGCTTGTTTGCTTGCTTTTTATCACATGAAGAACCCAAAAAGGTAATTCATGCATTGAAAGATCCAAGCTGGATAGAGGCTATGCAAGAAGAGCTTCTACAATTCAAGTTACAAGAAGTTTAGACTTTGGTGGATTTACCAAATGGAAAAAGAGCTATAGGCACTAAATGGGTTTTCAGGAATAAAAAGGATGAAAGAGGAATTGTGATAAGAAATAAAGCAAGATTGGTTGCTCAAGGGTACACACAAGAAGAAAGGATTGACTATGATGAAGTATTTGCTCCTGTTGCAAGAATTGAAGCAATTAGGCTATTTTTAGCTTATGCTTCATTTAAAGATTTTATGGTGTATCAAATGGATGTAAAAAGTGCTTTTCTCTATGGGAAGATTGAAGAAGAGGTGTATGTATGTCAACCACCAGGATTTGAAGATCCAGACTTTCCTGATAGAGTATATAAGGTTGAAAAAGCACTATATGGACTACATCAAGCTCCTAGAGCTTGGTATGAAACCTTGTCAACATATCTATTGGACAATGAGTTTCAAAGAGGGAAAATTAACAAAACCTTATTCATCAAAAGGTACAAAGGTGATATTTTACTGGTCCAAGTTTATATGGATGATATCATCTTTGGTTCAACAAAGAAGGAGCTATGAAATGCATTTGAAAAGTTGATGCATGAGAAATTTTAGATGAGTTCTATGGGAGAACTTACATTCTTTTTGGGATTACAAGTGCAGCAGAAGAAGGATGGCATATTTATTAGTCAAGATAAATATGTTGGTGACATTCTAAAGAAATTTGGGTTTACAGAAGTCAAGACTGCTAGCACACCAATAGAAACTCAAAAGCCTTTGCTCAAGGATGAAGATGGTGAAGAAGTGGATGTTCATATGTATAGGTCAATGATTGGTTCATTGATGTATCTTACATCTTCAAGACCTGACATCATGTTTGCAGTGTGTGCCTGTGCTAGATACCAAGTCAATCCAAAGGTTTAGTCAATCCATAGGTATACATCTCTTCCATGCTGTGAAAAGGATTTTTAGGTACTTAAAAGGTCAACCAAAATTAGGCCTTTGGTATCCAAAAGATTCTCCTTTTGATTTGGTAGCATACACTGATAGTGATTATGCTGGAGCAAGCTTGGATAGGAAGTCTACAATAGGAGGTTGTCAATTCCTTGGATGTAGATTAATATCATGGCAGTGCAAGAAACAGATAGTGGTTGCAAATTCCACAACAAAAGCTGAGTATGTGGCTGCTTCAAGTTGTTGTGGACAAGTGCTTTGGATTCAGAATCAACTACTTGATTATGGGTACAATTTTATGCATACTAAGATCTTTATTGACAATAACAGTACTATTTACATAATTAAAAATCTTGTTTTTCATTAAAAACAAAGCATATAGAGATCAGACATCATTTTATTAGAGATTGCACTGAATAGAAATTAATTCAAATGGTCAAAATCCATATTGACAAGAATGTTGCAGATTTGCTTATAAAAGCTTTTGATTTAAGTAGATTTCAATATTTATGTGTTGTATAGGAATGCAAATCATTAAAATCTATTAATCTTTTATTTTATTTGTAAGTATTTGTATACATTAAGTACTCTTATTCATGTCCTTAAAGTGTTCTTCTGCTGATAAGTATAAATAGTACAGCTAGTTATACCTAATACTATAGAGTTTCTACTGTTAGCTATCCTTACAACTTTTAGGTATAATTAATACTTGAGCTAATTGTGAAATTGCTATGGCTTGTGTGGTATACATGGTTATTTGGACAACATTATGCCGTACAAACAAAGAAAAAGAGTAATTGATGTGGAAAAGTCTTATTAAAAAGGAATCGGAGTTAATGCATGTGACTCAAAGTTAAAGCTACTAGCATAACTTTACTACTGCTGGGTCACTACAGAAGGGTAAAAATTAATGCTGTTGAGGGCAATTATTCCCCATAAATACTTCGATTAAGGGTTATAAAAACCGATCCTTTAAACAATATCACTCTTCAAATACTCTCTACTACAAAACCTGCACTCAATTTAAATCATCCATGCATCAAAACCCAACATAACATGACGATCTAATAGTTTGTTGATACTTATAATAAGTCGAATATTTATCTAACCACATAGAGTGAAAAGCGGTGAACAATAAGTGGATTTTATAAAAATGCACACGCCTAGAATGGTACTGTACTAGACGATTAATATCCAACAATATATATGTTTCTTGCATTGAATAGTTCAGGTCAACAGTAATGGTCAAACCATCAACCCGGAAGCACAGTTACATGCCCTAGTAGATGGCAAAGAAGATAAATCGGATACTCTGAATCCATCTGTTTAGAATAGATCTTCAACTAGCAGATTATGGAATGTTGTTGAATGGTTTACCAAAATTCTAAAACCATTATTTCAAACATCTTACCATTGATGGGGTATGAGAAAATTTCACAAAAACTAACTTTTTATAAACCATTTTTTCCCCATAATGGAAATTTCTAATTCATACTATTTTACAGTGTCTAAGTCTAAAGACTATTGCCTAGAATGAGTTTAGTAGTACTATGGCATCTGCCATTATCTGCTTAGCTACAAATCAGAAATTTAATTTTTCAAAATTCATTTTTAAAAGTATGATTAGAAACTTGGATAATTTGTCTGGCAAATTTTTTATGTATCCAAGGTTTGTACAAATATTTTTGGACCATCAACTTGATGGGATGCCAACTCATAAGAGAATATATATTGCACCCTCTCACACTAAAAAGATTTTTGGAAATATGAGAAGGGTAGGCAAAGGTTTTTCTGGTAGAGTAACACCTTTATTTCAAACAATGGTGGTACAAAACCAATCATAATTGGGTGAAGGTTCAGCAATTCCAACTGATCCCCATCACACACCCACCTTTATTCAACCATCTACTCAACCTCAAAAGACACAACAACCTAGGAAGCCTAAGAGAAAGGACACTCAGGTACCTCAGCCTAGTGATCCTATTGAAAATGTTGCAGATGAGGTTGTCCATAAGGAGTTGGGTGACAGTTTGGTGAGGGCTGCCACTACTGCTTCTAGCTTAGAAGCAGAGCAGGACAGTGGTAACATCAATAAGACCCAATCTAAGGCAACACCTAATGAATCTAGTTCCCTAGGAACTACTTCAGGTGGTGGTCCCAGGTGCCAAGAAACCATGGGGGATACTATTGCTCAAACTAGGTTTGAGAATGTATCTAAACATTCCAATGATTCACTGCTCGCAAGAGGTAACACACTTCAAAGTGATGAGGATAGACTTAAACTTGATGAATTGATGGCACTATGTACCACTTTACAAAATAGGGTTCTTGATTTGGAGAAGACAAAGACCACTCAACATAATGAGATTGCTAGTTTGAAAAGGAGGGTCAAGAAGCTTGAAAAGAAAAATAGGTCAAGAACTCATAAGCTGAAGAGATTATACAAAATTGGTTTGACAACTAAGGTAGAATCCTCTGATAATGAAGAAAGTTTAGGCGAGGATGCATCCAAACAGGGGAGGATTGATGTTATTGATACAAATAAAGAAATTACCCTAGTTAGTGTTCAAAATGTGGATGGAGAGATATTTGATGTGAATTTTTTAGATGGTGAGGAGGTGTTTGTTGCAGAATAAGAAGTTGCTGCTAATAAGGAAAATGATGAAGTTAATGTTGTGATGAAGTAGTTGAAGTTATTAACACTGCTAAGTTAATTACTGATGCTACTCAAGTTAGTGTTGTTGGTAATGTAGTTAGTACTGCTGGTGATGCAACAAATGTTAGTGCTACTACAACAACTACTGCTCCAATTACAACTGTTGATGAATTCATTGGCTCAAAGCACTTATTGAATAAAAAGTTACAAAACCCAAGGAGAAAGGGGTGGTTATAAACAAGAGCTAGGTGTAATCTACAACAACAGAATATCTAAACACAATCACAGGACAAAGGTAAAGTGATATTGATAGAACCTGTTAAGCCTATAAAGAAGAAAAATCAAATCAGGTTTGATGAAGAAACTGCTTTACATTTACAAGCTGAATTTGATGAAGAAGAAAGACTTGTAAGAGAGAAAGCTAAAAAAGAAGAAGAAGCCAATATTGCCTTGATTGAAACATGGGATGATATATAGGCAAAGATTGATGTTTATCATCAATTGGCTGAAAGATTGCAAGCACAAGAACAAGAAGAGTTGTCTATTGAAGAAAAGGCTACATTATTTCAACAACTCTTAAATAAAAGAAGAAAGCATTTTGAAGCTAAAAGAGCAGAAGAGAAAAGAAACAAACCACCAGAAAAAGCTCAACAGAGAAAGATAATGTGTACTTACCTAAAGAACATGGAAGGATACAAGCTCAAAGATTTGAAGTTTAAAGAGTTTGATTCTATCCAAGAGATGTTTAACAGAGCATTCAAAAGGGTAAATACATTTAAAGACTTTAGAACAGAGTTGGTGGAAGGCAAAGAAAAGAGAGCAAGAACAGAGCTGATACAAGAGAATGCAAAGAAGCAAAAGGTGGAAAATGATAAAGAAATAGCAGAGCTTAAACAGTGTTTATAAATCATTCCAGATGAAGAAGAGGTAACAATTGATGCTATACCTTTAGCTGTTAAGTCTCCAAGTATTGTTGGCTGGAAGATTTATAAAGAAAGAAGAAAAAAGCTATTATCAAATAATGAGAGCTAATGGAAAGTCTCAAATATACATGATCTTTAGTCAAATGCTTAAAAGTTTTAACAAGGAAGATTTGGAAGATTTGTACAAGTTGGTAAAAGCTAAATATGAGTCAACAAGACCAGTGGAAGACTTAGATTTGTTGTTATGGGTGATTTGAAAACAATGTTTGAACCACATGTAGAAGATAAAGTATGGAAGAATCAACAAGAATACAAATTGTTGGATTGGAAGTTGTATGACTCCTGTGGAGTACATTCCTTGAGGATGCAACATCTGTAGATTTATATGTTGGTAGAGAAGAAGTATTCCCTTGCACCACTTACACTTTCAATGATGTTAGAAAAGAAGCTTATAATTGATTATGAAAGTGAAATGGCTTATCAACTTCTTAAATTCATCATAAAACATATTAAGAAGTAAAGAAGTGTTTGGAAGCATCCTCCTGGTGTTGATGAAGCTTTAAATGAAGAAACTTGATGATTTTGAAGAAGAATATCAAGTTTAGGGGAGGATTGTTGGGATTAAAAGTCTTATTGATGTTGTTTGAATTATTGTTGCTCGTGTTTGTGTTAATGCTACTCAGCTGGAGTTAGTACTGGTCAGAGACTTCAAAGAAAATATGCTAAGTGTTTACTACTGCTAGTACACAGTTAGTACTGCTAGTGAATATTAGTACTGCTCAGAGACTTCAAAGAAAATATGCTAAGTGTTTACTACTACTAGTGAAAAGTTAAGACTGCTCAGCTAAAGTTAATGCTGCTAGTGAAAATATGCTTGAAGTTACTACTGCTAGTAAATATCAAGTTAATGCTATTAGTTAGTACTGCTTATATGATATGTATTAGTTATTTAAAGAAAAGATTTTAGATACTTAGGGAAGTATTGTAAGCTAACTAGGACTCTTTGTGTATAAAAGGAGGTCCTAGGGCATAGAGTTTGATGTACCAGAACCAAAACTAAAAATCAATCTTAGTCGTATAGTTCTTAGCTTCAAGGTATTTCTAACCCTAATACTTTGAGAGTATTCGTATTATTATCATTAATAATATTGGAGCTTATTTGTTGAATTGCATGTTCATTGAATTACTGTTTCATTGATAATTCTTCTTAATATTAAAGATTAGATTCCGCATAATCTTTAATACATTCAAACAAAGTTTCTACTATAGTCATGTTAGATTTATCTAATATAACTAAACCTTAATCAAGCTTAAGGAATTCGATCTATTGAAGTGGGATCAACAATAAAAGAGTACATTGTGTAAGAGAATATGAGTTATCACATGTGATATAACACCCCGTATTTTAGGGTCATTGTACAACGTCAATAAATTCACTATATATATTTAGTAATGTACGCACTTGCTTTTAAATCGTAATCGTTAAGTTAAATCGCGTAAGCTAAAAATTATCGTTCAATGTAAACGGGCATCAAACAATTAAATGTTTACATCAAGCAAGGGTTAAGTAATTATTTTGAGGATAATTATTAACTTTGTTCATTTTATTTTTATTGGTTGCGTAAAGTGTTTATGTTTCGTGATAAAATACGTTTAGGCATTCCCGGAACCACCAAAACTTTTCTACGCTTCAACAAATACCCACAATTGTACCCAATACTCAAAAGTTACAAAATATCATCACCTATATCTCTAAATGGCCGGATACAAGATGAGAGAACCAAAGATAATATCTATTGTAAAACATCTTTCCTAGAATTCATGGGATGTTCTCATTCTTTGGAAACCAAGACTTATTTTTCTTACTAACCCAAATAGTAATTGACCAAATATCTTCCATGTTTTACTCCTAATGTTTTCTTGACCTAAGACTTTCCTAATAGTGAATTGGACTAGTCAAATGTATATATATTGCAAGCAACTAATTAAGGAAACACGTACTCTCACTTTCATTGTAAAACTTCACCAGTATCTTCATCTTTTGTTGTTACTCCAACCCACGACTCAAAACCAAATACATAAACAAACCATACAAAATTTATTTACCACATTTACAAGCACTCCTACAACATATCTAAGATATCCCAAGGTGATTAGAAGGTTTGGTTTGGGGTTTACAAGTGTTAAGCAAAGGAAAAGCAAGATTAGGGTTTTCAAGTGTTGTAAGCTTAGGTTTGTTTGCTAAACAAGGGTTTAGATCATATTGTTCATCATCTTACTTCATATTAAGTTTACCTAAAACTCTTAATCTCTTTACTTTCATTCATGTTTTATGCATAAATAATTGTGTGTATAGTAATTCCACCAATCTAATGATATTTTTACATGAAAAATCAATTTTTACTTTTATCATGGTATGATTATCCTTTTAGGTCATATACTCTATCTGTTGATTAAGAACGATGTTTATAATAATGGACAAATAGTATTGTATAAAGTAAAAGGTTTATGTAAAACAGCTTATATAAACAAAGTTAACCTAAAAGTGTATAAAAAAGTTGCATGAACAAATGAGTATGTAAACCTAAGGATCTTGTGATTCTTGGACAATCTTTGAACTAATCATGGACTAAGGACCCTAGGTGTGTAAGACATGTGATATTGTAATGGACTTGTAAAAAGGGTACTAAAATAAAAGTTATAAAATCAAGGTTTAAACATATTTTTACAAAAAGGACCAAAACCTTCTGTTTGGAATTCGAATTTAACATATATATTTTGTATTTTTATAAAATACTTCATGTCACAAGGATTGTGGGCATGTAGAGAACTTGGAAAACCGATTTATAACGAAGGAGATACGCTAATTTCAAGTTATACGTTAATTATACGCGTTTATAAAAGAAATTTTATAAAAAAAAATTAAGATTTACTTCTGATATATACAAATGGTTATTTTTCTCAGATAGTACATATTTTAAGGATTTCAAAACATTAAGAATCGTAATTTTAGGATCACTAACGAAGGAGTTATGAATTACGCAAGTTTACGATAATAAATACTTTTATAAAAGTTACTATTCATATCAGATATATATATATATTTTGAAAGCATCATTAATTTGATATAACTTTTAGTTACGAAGACGTGCTTGAAAGAATCACTAAAAACGGAATTAAAACGAATAAAATACGACATTTACGAGTTTACGACGATTAAGTTTATAAAAATAATTTTATAAAAGTATATGAACAGTAAAAACCACTGTTCACCAGGGGACTCAAATATTGAAAATATAATATTTTGATACGTCGTCTTAATACGAGAAGTGACATAAGAAACGAAAGAAACGGGCTTAAAACGATAAAGTTACGCCGTTTTTACTAAAGAGATATTTATAAACATTTTTACATTATAAATATGATTTCATAAACGCAATTAGATGGTGATGTATCTATATAGAATTATATATGGTGGTAGTTAATTAAAGTGCTTAGTACTTATACGGCCTATAATTAATTAGGTTGCATTCGGCGTTTATCTGACGCATTTTCTATGATATACTTGATATTCATTTTCGCGAGGTGAGTTCATAGCCTCACGATTTACATTTTAATGATTTACAAGTTTTGGGGTGAGAAACATATGCATGTTTTATGATTGGACACAAGTGGACATTTTACATTATGATTACGTGTTTGCCTAACTGTCGATAACCCTCTGAGCCCATTATCATGAACTGTTAATTACTTGTTATGAGCGCGAATGTTATAAATAGATCTATTTGGGATTGACATCCCCGTTCGGGTGAGTCATACTCACTGTGCCGATTTGCCGGACAACGAACGTATACCATGTCGGACATAGGATGTTTCGGGTTAGAACATCATCACGGGCAATGTTGGCAATTTATATTGCATTTCATACATGTCGAGCTTCAGTGTCATGAGCTTAGGAAAACGTAATTACATTTTATGATGTTTGCATCTGTTGCATTATCATGGGGAAATCTTGCGGTCCTACATTATACATTTTATAAACCTATGAATTCACTCAATAATATGTTGACGTTTTAAGCAATGTTTTTTAGGGGATCAATAAGGCACGAGGTGCAAGGGATACATTGGTGGTTTTGATTTTGGATATCATGCATTAAAGATTTTGTCGCATTACATTTTGTATATCTGTTATGGGCTAGAAATCTTTGTATTTTGAACAAGTGAACAAGTGAAGCTTCGGGCTTTTGTAACAAACAATTTGTTAAATCTAATGTATCAGTTTTAAACGGATTTTAATGGTCGTTCTTATATATATCTTGTGTTATTGATCCATGAAGTACCACCCCCAACCCATATTCCACTGCAACCCAATTTGGGGGTGTTACACCTAGCAATGAAGTGAAGTGATTACGAGGTTCCTACAGTCACGTAGAATGTAAACTTGACCAACTCGCTGCTGAATTAAGGGAATACTTACACATTACACTAACAAGGGTGACATGCAATAAGTTAGAGAACAACTAGGGAGTCGTGCATGATTAAGTGAGCATGTTTGTTTACCTATATGAGTTTCCCACCAATTTACATTTCTTGCATTTAGGATTAGTTGTAGTTTAGTTTAAAAACCCCTAACCATCCGCGACCAGACCACTCAGCCTACTCCGCCCCACCCGTCAAAAGACAATCCTCCGCGCACTATCCCACCACTACGCGCCCCGTGACTCGTTTATTTGCTACCAACGCGTAACCGCTACATCGCCGCACATCTTCTACCATCCCACTCACGCATCTTTGAGACCCCTCCCCAAAAGCCTATTAAAATTAGTTATAACCATTCGTTTCGGGCAAACAAATTCTGTTCATCGAGATAAACCTAAGACTCTTCCCCATGACTAACACTCTAGAGACACTACTCACCTTCTCTCAACATACTACTTCGCTCCCCCCGTCTGCCCTCGTGAGTGAGACGCTTTGTAGCGCTCCGTGAATTTAGAGAATAAACACTCCCAAAAATCAGAACAACTGTTCCCCGCAGCATTAAAATCTTCAACTTGTGAAATCTGGTTGTTTTTGTGTTTATAGAGCTTTTAGCGTACGTAGCGTTATTATTATTGTATACGTGTGTTATGTTAGATGTGATTAGGAGATTAGTAACGTAGCTTTCTCGTTGTTGACCAGATCTTCAATGTTCGTGTGCTATGTCGATATCAATGTGTTTAGGAGTTGTTGTACAGTTGTGGTATTCAATATGAGCCAGAACGTTTAGGTGTTGGTAGTGAAAGACGTGATCTATCAAGTATTTAAAATATGTTTTGCGGTTAATGTCATACGCGCATGTTGAATGACACTGGCGTTCTTTCGCAATGATGCTTTTTTTCGCAGCCAAGTGATCAGAAAGAGTCAAGAACAGGAGACATTTATGTTATTATCGAGGACATGCTACTAGACATTTCCACAATAAGATTGTAGTTAGGCAATGTCAGTTGATGTGTAAAACTATGATTGCAGCATATTCATGTAGTGGTGTTGTGTATGAATAATGTTCTCGCAGATATGTAATATGAGTGATGATGTGTCACTGTGTGTGTTGGAGTAATGTGGTGTAATGATAGATTAATAGATACTTATGTAACTATGAGGATTTTACTTGGTTTGGTGTGTGTGTCAATTTGTTGTATGTGGTCATAGTGTCTCGTCGCAACGCTTAAGATGGGTCGCACACAAACAGTCTCACATGTTTGTAGCCGCGCACTGTGTAGTCTAAGAGTCGCAGTTATGTGACGTGTTTAGAGATGTCTCGCGGCATCGGTTTCTTGTACTCGAGGGAAGGGTCGGAAAGAGACTATACGCGAGGTGGAGTGGCCGGCAGGATGGATCGACAGTTGTGTTTGCATATTGTAGTGAGTGACCGACGTTATTTGTTCAAGGATTACATGTTTTCAATTAAATCGAGACAACTTAGGTTATATGCATAACATACTGGATAGTAAGTCATTGCCCTACCCAAATACACTGGCATTACCTACATCATTATCCTCCAAACTCCCTTCTCCCACAGTAAGCAGCAATGGTAACTTTTTTCTCTTCCTAAAAACTTTTTTCTTAACTAAGTTTTGGTTTGGTTTAATTGGGATTTCCTCAATCACTAATTATATGGGGGATTTAGTATCCAAATGTGTTGTCTGATTTATGATTGGAATTGATGCTATTTGATAGACCGGACAATAGAGTTAGTTTTTGACAGCTAATACGTACATCCACAAAGGTTACCTCTCATTAATTCTATTATAATTAAAACTCAATACAAACTCAAAACCTTTTATTATAAAAAACACTAACTAACCCCTGAACACCAACTCATCCATTTACACGCATAAAACTATCCCGTTAGCATAAAACAAGGGCTTAAAATTTTGAAGAAAGAGCTTAACAAAGTAAGTACTAATCATGACACAGTTAGCATTCTCGGGTCTGACATGCCACATGTAGTCCACCACAAGTCTATGTGTTGTTAATTGCCAGAAACAGATAATTATTTTAATGAATCGTAAACCACAAATTAATAACAAAAGTACTTTAATGATGTGTTGT
Source organism: Tanacetum coccineum (assembly GCA_026074375.1). NCBI lineage: Eukaryota > Viridiplantae > Streptophyta > Magnoliopsida > Asterales > Asteraceae > Tanacetum > Tanacetum coccineum. The sequence goes on along the minus strand of BQNB010029427.1, from coordinate 28,880 downwards.
GTAGATACTCGTCTCTTCCTTAGCCAACCTATTCTAGCAGGGTCTAAGCTTATTAATCTCGTTAGCTAGAAATCCAGTCTCCCGGTAAAGTCATCGCACATGGGAAAACTTTCATTTTAAGCTGCCCTGAATAGACCGGAGAAAGAGATCAACTTCCATTCAGTCAACAAACCGTTTCATAGAAGTGAAACATCATGATAGATCCTAAAAAATTTTGTAAGTTGTATACGCTTTTTCTTAACGGCATGATAGCAGTCAACAATAAATATGTAATTATTAGAGGTTTTTTTGAAAACTCACCGAAGGTTTGAACATTTGTTAAGAAGTTCTGCCATATATTTAGATCTTATTCGTGATTCACGATTTTTTTTTATTTTGGCCCAAGTTACATTGCGCATTACTTTTTGTCTGTCACGATGCACACGTGTTCTCCTCTTCCTAGGTGTTAGACAGCCCATTTATTTTTTAACATGAGAGGAATTCATAAGCTCATGATGCTTTTTCTTCTTTTTATCCACCAACTGCAACATCTAACATCTTTGCTTCTTCCAACCTCAACCTCTTAGCCTCTTCCAGCCTAAACCTCTTCGCCTCTTCCATCATCCTCTCCTCTTCAAAATGCAACCTTTATTCCTCTTCTAACTCCAATCTTAATTCCTATTCAAGAAGATAATATTGTAACAAGTTAATATTGATTAAAGTTGCTATAATATATTATGGTATATAACTGGTTTACAAACACGTTCGATTAGTAAATTACCTTAGCAAGATCTTCATCAGAGTAAGGAAATTCGATCAAACTAAGAAAAACATTATTAAGCGAATCGCAAAACTTAGAGCTCATATTGGAAACATCATTAGTAAACTCTAGTTTCTATTGTGAAAGAAATGTGATTTTGTAAAATAATACAATGGATGTCAAATATATAAAAATGAGTTGAAAATTTTACCCCAACTCCACCATTTCTTTCACGAGCAAGAACCTGCGAAGTTTGAACTAATATTACAAACCGCGATGTGAAAAGATTAAGTTTGAATATTATTGTTCAAATATTTACTCATTAAAACAGATCGTGATAAATAGTCCCAAGTCTTGAAAACCATGCGCATGTTATATGATCTTGTATTTTAAAATCAATTATTTTACAACGAGCCTTTATATTCTATTTACTAATTTTTTTGAATTTATTTTTATTATTTTAATTTAGTGATTAGCTAAAATCATGTGTTAGACTATTTACAAGCGGCTTTGGATTATTCGTTTAGCGGTTGAGAAATGATATTTTTCAGTATTTCTAGCGTCTTCGGAAGCTAAACCTTTCTTATTTTAGTATTTCTCGACTTTTCCCACGTTTTTGCCAAAACCGTGTCAAAAATAGCATTTTTATACTTTTTACACATTAACTAAATGTTTTGGGCCTAATTAACAACTTAATGGATAAACAAAAATTATCAAAGCCCATCTTCCCCCTCCCCCCCTTTGTTTTGGTCGGCAGCCTAAACCCAACATAAACATCTAATAAATTTTTCTTGGTTATTGATTTAAGAAAATTTATTAGAATTAATCCGAGCCAAAATATATTATATAAGTGTATAGATCCTCCTTGTTAACACATAGTTCATATCATACACAGACTCTAGATCAAGAAAAGATAATATAGAGGGAAAGAAATTGAGGCATGATGATGATTTCAATAGAGGAGAGAAACAAGGAGAGAGTTTAGAGAGAAATACGAGAATCATTACATTAATCTACACATCCCACCCAACATATCACAACTTATTCCCCCTAACCTCCAACACACCCACCCTATCCCACCCACACACAAAAACCCCCCCCAACAAAAACACACCCCCCCCCCCCCCCCCCCCCAAACCCCACCCCCCCCCCCCCACCCCCCCCCCCCCTCACCCACCCCGGGCCACCCCTCCCTTTTCACCACCCCACCAACCCCCACACCATTCACTTCATATCATACCTGATCTAGATGATCAAGAAATTAGAGAAAGAAGTGAGATGATTTTCTAAGAGAGTGAAAACAAGAGCACGCCTCCGCGTCGCCAGTGAGAATCACCGCACGCACAAGAGACCTATTAAGAGAATTCCGCGCGTTGTATGAACGCATACCTGTCGTATTAAATGGAAGTAAGTCGTCTTAGCTGTCTGCTAGAGAATATAGTGCCTCTTGTCCATGCTCGTTATGTGTAGTGGTCAGAGAGTCGGAGATATGACTGTCTGTGTTCACTGGGATACGTGAACTGTTGTCTGTGAGGATGATGAGTATAGAAGTTAACTGAAGCAATCGTACTCCACAACCTCGCAGATGTAGAGTGAGAATGACTCTGAGAGGTAGATGAAGCCGATGACACAAGCCTCACACCAGCGGATAACAGTTATGTAAGTGGTTGATGGTTGTGAGTATCCACTCACCCAGGATCACATCTCGGACGCGTATGGTAGTCTCAGCTGATAACATCCACGAGTGTTTCAAGTACAGGTAGTATACCCCCGCCCGCCCCCCCCCCCCCGTGGAGCACGTTTTCACATTGGCATGCGTACGACTAGTGGCTAGTGTCCTTCTATCGTGCGTATTAACGGCCTAGGCGTAGAATGTCTGAGTGAATCTGGCAGATGGCAGAGAGAGTATGATAGGTGGTGATACTGGCTTGAGTGGGAAGTAGATGTATCACTAGAAACTCCAGCTAGATTATAGAGCTCGCGATATGATCTAAAGCGGTCCGTTAGACTAGAGGTGGGAGGTTGAGGTGGATACGTTGGGTGAAGTGCCCGAGCAGAAGAGGGAATTTGAGGTAGTGTGATAGACCAAGGGAAGTTGTGATGATACGGGTGGTATATACGGATCAGGTATTAGCAAGAAGATCAGGCACCTTTGTATCTAAATTGGAGTGAATATTGGAAATTTGAGCTCAGTGGACTGGCTGTTTAGGCGTCACCCGGATATACTCAAGTGGGGGGAGATACATAAATATCAGCCCACAAAGCACGGTGCTCCAGACTACACACCCCACCATCCACACCTTACTCCTCCTTTAGTCAGCAGCATAGTCTCCGGAGCTGTACCAGATCCCACTGTCCTCTACACACAACTTTAACACTTGGGCTAAACTCAACTGGATCCTCCTTAAGGATTACCTTATCATATGCATCCTCATCTGGAATCCTCTCGGGCTGAGAAGCTCATGACCCATAGCCTGGTGACTCAGCCAAGGTTGAGCCTCGCATGCCACAGATCAGTCGCGGCCGATCTCCCTCGAGTGGGTATAGTAGTCAAGTGAGCGTACTTGGCTTAATAGATATGATACCCCTGACCCCTCTACCCAATCTGTAGTAGAGTGACCTGTAAGATCTGGATACCATACCCGGTGTTCTTATGCCACCAGAGGATGCATGTAACTTTCTCAATGTGATACCATGCATAAGGATGTCCCACGCCTCACTAGAACTGACGTTAGTTCGTTTTGAGACGATCCCATGACGCCTCACCCCTCTCTCTCTGATCCGAAACTTCACCAGGCTGACCAGAATAAGATTCCTGAGTTCTGCGCCGAGAGATGATCCAGAGTAGGTATGATGATGAGGATCTTAAGAGGATCCAAGTTGAGTAGTTGATTCTCCCACTGATAAAGATGATGATGCAGCGATGGAGGAGGAGAGGAAGGAAGCCCTCGGAGGGATGATGAGGAGGAGGAGGAGCCCTCCGGAGACGAGGCTGACGATAAGGAGGAGTACGAGGATGATGAGGAGGAGGATGAGGAGCACCCAGCTTTGGCTGACTTTGTCCCCCCACTTGTATACCGTGTTACGCCTAAGATATCCATCCGACCTCAAATACCCATATCACTTCCTTTAGATACAAAGGTTGCCAGACTTCTTGCTATACCTACTCCACCTTTATCACCACTTTCCCCATGGTCATCACCACTACCTCAGATTCCCTCACCACCACTACCAGTATCACCACCACCACCTGCTAGTCCTACTTATCCATTAGGATATCGAGCTGCTATAATCCAGCTGAGAGTCGAGGAACCATCTACTTCCCATTCACTGCCATTACCACCACCTATCATACTCTCCTGCACCAGATTAGATGCACCACCATTAGGGACACTACCTATCTTACCTATACCCTTACCGACTTCATCACCATCTTTGCTGCTACCCTCTACTGACCATGGAGCGGACAGGCTCGAGGTTTGCTTACCACCTCAAAAGAGGTTATGTTTTGCTTTTGGTCCTAGGTACGAGGTCAGAGAGAGCTCGTCTGCTCCTGCTACTAGACTGACTAGAGGTTTTAGAGCAGACTACGATTTCATTGCCACTTTGGATAGGGAGATTAGGCGAGATCCAGAGAGAGAGGTTGGTTATGGGATTATAGATACTTGGGATGAGATGCTTGAGGACATGCCAGGGGCACCGGCGACTGATGAGACAGAGTTAGGTCGAAGATTGACCAACTTTGTTACTACCGTCGGACAGGACACAGATAAGATTTATGTGAGACTGGGTGAGGCACAGGATGAGAGGTCATTGATGAGCGGTTGGCTCAACTTACTACAGAGAGATAGACGTGATCATGCTCACGCTGCTTTACTCATGGAGAGAGAGAGGCCAGACTTTCTCGTAAGGCCTAGGGACGGTCTATGGATGCTAGTTACCTTGCATGTTCCGAGGTTATGGCATTGCGTACTTAGGTGCTAGCACAGCAGTCAGAGATTGCAGCCTTGCGAGCAGCAGGCCGCGCTCGACAGGCATAGCTTATGGAGACACTGAGACTGATGAGTACACTGCAGACACAGGTGACAGCACTGCAAGGACAGTTGGGACCCGCTAGCGGTCCAGCACAGCCAGAGATACCGGAGGAGGCCGGTAGCAGTTCGTAGATTTTGTTATGTTGTAGCTATATTGTATTAGCCTACTAAGTATTACGTGGTAACTCCTGGCTAGTAAGGCTTTAGGTTGTTTATATTTCATTTTGTAACCTAATCGTAGTGATCATTTTGTAACCGAATTAGGTCATGTATGTTTCCAGATTATATATGGAAAGGATGTATTATGTCATGTCTGTAATCGAATTTATTATGAATGAATGTCGATTTAGTTACACCATTGTTAATTTCAATTCAGTTGTACATTTCACTATGTGATGTGATCTTACTTTATTTATTGTGTATATGTCATGTCATGGTTATGATTTTATGAAATCTAACGGGTATTATATTTTCTTGTGATTGAAGAAAATGGCACCAAAAAGAACCACCAGAGCCAACCCCGCTGATACCACTGCCACTACTTATGTGACTAATGCCCAACTTAAGGCAATGATCGACCAAGGTGTTACTGATGCTTTGGCAGCACGTGATGTTGACCGAAACATGAATGGCAATGACAGTCATAATTCAGGAACAGGTGTTAGAAGAACAGAATGAGTTGCTAAAGAGTGCACTTACCCAGACTTCATGAAGTGCCAACCTCTGAATTTCAAGGGCACGGAAGGAGTCGTCGAATTGATTTAATGGTTTGAGAAAATGGAAAGTGTGTTCAGTATAAGCAACTGCTCGATGGAGAACCAAATCAAGTTTTCTACTTGTACCCTTCTTGCAGGTGCACTAACGTGGGGGAACTCCCACGTTAAGACTGTTAGTCATGATATTATGTATGCAATGACTTGTACAGACCTAAAAAAGAAGATGACTGACAAGTACTGCCCGAGGGTTGAGATTAAGAAACTCAAGGCTGAGTTATGGAATTTGAAAGTGAAAGGTACCGACGTGATAGGGTACAACCAACGTTTTTAGGAACTGGCATTGCTGTGTGTTAGAATATTTCCTGAAGAGTCTAACAAGATTAAGAGATATGTCGGTGGTTTTCCTAACATGATCCATGGAAGTGTAGTAGCATTAAAGGCTAAGATAATGCAAGAGGCGATTGAAATAGCAACTAAACTGATGGATAAGAAAATACGTACTTTTGCTGAACGTCAGACAGAGAACAAGAGAAAGCAAGATGATAACCAACAACAACAACAACAACCAAACAGAGGCAGAACACTGGTCGGGCCTACACTGCAGGATCTAGTAAGAAGAAGCCATACGAGGGATCTAAACCCCTATGCACTAAATGCAACTATCACCATGACGGTCCATGTGCTCCCAAATGCTACAAGTGCAACCGAGTCGGCCATCTGGATCGTGACTGTAGGAGTACCGCCAATGCCAACACTACTAACAACCAAAGGGGTACTAGGGCAGGTCAGAAACCCACTTGCTATGAATGTGAAGCCCAGGGATACTTCAAGAAGGGTTGTCCAAAGCTGAAAAACAAAAACCGTGGTAACCAAGTTGGAAATGGCAATGCTTTAACGAAAGTGTATGCGGTAGGCCGTGCAGGGACAAACCCAGACTCTAACGTTGTGATGGGTACGTTCCTTCTAAACAACCGCTATGTTTCTGTCTTATTTGATACAGGTGCCGATAGAAGCTTTGTGTCTACTGCATTTAGCACCCAAATTGATATCACACCATCTGCATTAGATCACTATTATGACGTTAAACTAGCCGATAGGAGAATAATTGGGTTGAACACTATCCTTAGGGGTTGTACATTAAACTTCCTAAACCACCCATTCAACATAGACTTAATGCCAGAAGAAAATAAAGATTTGGTCAAAATAAGATTAGAATGAATATTAATGAGAAGACTTATTAATTTGTTCTCTCATTAATATATTATTAGTTTCCTTGTTTAGCACTTTAAAGACGCTTATGCTATAAAAAGAGGTCCAATGCATTTAGAAAAATATCAATCCATAGAAAACTCGAAGTCTCTCCCAATGAGAGTCTAGTATAGATAGAAGCTAGTCGACTGTTGAGAGTCCGATAGTACACCATAGTTAGTTGGTTGTAGCCCTAAACATTTTAGTTGGGTAATAGGGAAAACTGTTCAATAAGGAAAAACTTATGAATAACTCATGATTGTGTCTCTTTATTGTATTCGGTGACGTGTTTATCGAGATGACATTGTTACTATTAACCTAGATATTAGATGACTAATCATCCTTGAGCCGTAACGATGCTTATCAATTGTGGATAATAGCTCAACAATCTGTCTTAGGCTCTCGCGATGTCTAGGTCTACAAGAGGTCGTTTGTTGAAGAAACCCTAAACCCTAATTTTCAAGAAATCGATTTTGTCTAAAAAAATTTCTAGAGATTCAAAGTTATTGTCAAACAGTTTTTATTATCGTCTCGTCAATAGAGACCTGGTTTTTTAGGTATTGCAATTCGATCTTCAGCGTTCGTTTGATCATTCTTTTATGCAAAAGTGGTGTTTGTTGCGGTTTGTGAAGCACGATCTATATTGTTAAATCATGTTCAGAGAAATACCACTAATTCAGGAGAGGGTGTGTTTGGCTAATTTGGTTTTATTTGGCCTTGGATCTTGAAGATGTGCTCATTATGATGGGTATGGCGTTTGTGACAACAGTGATATTAAGGAACCTTTATCTAAGGTTTTTACATTACTTGTGCATCTTTTCTGATTTCGCTGGTGGTTTTAAAAGGGCAAGATCAAGCCAACCTTGGATATCTAGGGTTGATGTTCCATTATTTTAATTCATTCTGATCTGCTGCTCATGAGATTTGTTTGATGTGTGGCTGAGTGAATGATGGTTATGGTTCCGTCTTTTCCAGGTTGGTTGAGGGTCGCTGCTCGCGTGATATACCAGGTTTCTTTAATGAAAACCTAATCAACAGCTGCTGATTATGATTGTTAACACATCTCCATGAAATATTGGAAGTTATTATGGTGTTGAAACAACAGCAGCAGCAAAGGATGTGAGAAAAGAGGGTCAAAACTCTAGATATGTTAGGGTGTTCGACATACAGGCTTAAAAGTGCTGTCCAAATATGCTGTCAAGAATTTTTAGTGCTGCTTGTTTCCCTAAAGAAGTGCGTTTTGTGTATTTGTGATTGACGCATGAATTATTGATCGTGTGGAAGATGAGAATGATATTAACAGCAGCTGTATGGTTAATGATTGGGTTTAAAGCTGTTGTTGGGCCCCAAGACACATGGGTTTTTAAGGTATAAAATCTTTTCCTCATATTAACAGAATATTGTGAAACTTTCATTGATTAGAGGAGTATGGTTAATATTGTTCGTGTCTAAGAGATTGTGCTATTTGAATATTCAAGTGTTGCTCAAAGTATATAAGTACTGTTTGCACATACAAAGTTAGTACTGTTCGTTGCTTAGGAAGTTTTTGAGTTAATACTGTTAGGTTCACATTTATGGGACATTACTACTATTGGGCTCAATATATTATATACTGTTCGTCCAAGTTTAAAGCAGCTGTTCATGTACTGTTTGAGCAAAGAAAAGGTATGGTGGTGATATACACAGTATTCGAACGTGGGCTCAAGGTTTATGTACAGTAGAAAAGAGATATTATATTGCTTGGGATAAAAGAGATGTGTGCTGCCATTATTTAATTAACAACAGTAAGTTCAAAGTATGGGATTAAAAAGAATTTAAGTTAACAGTTTGAGCTTTTGATTATTAATACTGTCTTTGATTATTAATACTCTTTGTTCGAGTATTAGTGTTGCCCACTTTGAATATTTGTACTGCTCGCGTCGTCCGAGAAAGAGTTTGTACTATTAGTATTATCCGACATAACTAGTTTGTACCGCTAGGTTTATCAGATATCGGGTGACTTATGGTTTTGGATCTCGGATAGAACTGTTTCAAACAACAGTTTATTCTTATTGATTTATGGCTCGTATTTTTGGAGATTTATTGAAGATGTGATTGCAAAGATGGTTGATTATCACTTATTTCATGTTGTAGTTGAGTTTCACAGATGTGTGTTCTTATTATATCTCAAATGGCTAACAACGTTTGGAGGTAACTTGTTCGTGCTTACAATGGTGTGACGAAGACTTGTCAAAATCTAGCAAAGGTGTGTGATTTTTCTTATAGGTGCTCAATGCTCACATTTGCTATCACTTAGTATGTGTCTCATAGAAGATGAGGATTTTGTCAAGAGGTTGCGGTCTACTTATATTTCATAGATTTATTTATAAGTTCGACGTCACGTGGATAGTGCAAGACATAAGACACAAGTTTGGGAGATTCAACTTCTTCATCAAATTCGTTATACTCGATTTTCTTCATCAGTGATCACTACATAGAGCCTACAGAGTTCGAGATTCAAGAGATGGTAAACATATTGGTTTCAGGGGAAGCTTATTGATTAAATGTTTAACCATCTACATGCACCACTTGAGGGGAAGTGTTTACAAGTTGCATATCTACAGAAGACCCCTATTAGATGATTACAAAAAGGGGAAGAAGATTACAGGTTTATTGATTTGCAGCTTATTATATGTGGTGACATGATACAAAGGAAGCTTGGAAGTTTGTTTCATTCAGGGAGATGATTACATCTCAACTTCTCTATTTAAGGGGAAGTTCGTACATGACTTTGTTTGTTTTGTCATCATCAAATAGGGGAAGATTGTTGGGATTCTTGATTTGATGAGACAAAATGAATAAAAGAATGAAACAAAAGGATCAAAGTCGTCATTATAAAACTCTACAAGCTGGTGGAGAAATATGAAGATTTGGTCAAATATTCTACAGGATAATTAGGAAACATATTAATGTGGTTTAATGTAATTTAAATAGTTTCCTTATCTATTGATTTACTTCTTTTGTAAGTCATGATCTCTCCCTATATAAAGAGATCATAGACATAGGTTTTACATATCCATCCATAGAAACATCGACTGATGAGAGTTGAGTAGTAAAGGTGTGTGTGTACACCGTAGTTAGTTATCTAGATAGTTACATAGAATAGTCGACTGATTAAAGTCGAATAGTACACCATAGTTAGTTGGTGTAGCCCCAAATTATAGTTAGGGTAATAGAGAAACGTTTAATAAAGAAAACCTTGTGATAACTTTGATTGTGTTCTTTATTATTCCGCTGCGTGTTATCAATCATTGTTATTGTTCATCCTAGATATAAATATCTAATCAATCTGAGCTATAAAGTGAATCCTAATCATGAGATTATATGCTTTAATAATCTGTTCGAAACAACTAATAAGCTACAAGAATAACCACAAGAATCTTCTTATGACGATGAGAAAGAAAGAGCGTAGCTTTTGTATAAGAAGTGACATTGAAAAACAAATAAGCCCAAATGAGTCACAAGCTAGTAATGATAGAAAAAAACCCGAATATTTAAGCCCAAGTAATTCAATGATATATGTTGGAATAGTGGGCTACGTAATGTTTTTTAAGCAAATAGATTTGAGATTTTTAAACCAACAAGCACATAATTAACAATAATGAGCCGAATGTTTTATAAACCAAAATAAGCCAAACTATTAAGCTCAAAAAAATACTACAACAATCACTAAACCCACCTTGTGGCGAGTGATACCAAATGTTGAAACCTGATATATCACTTCACTACACCATGGATTTGACAAGAAAATAAGATAAGAAATAACGAGAGAAAAGAGGATGAAGATGAGAAGAAAAGAGAGAAATAAGAGAGTGTTTGGATTGCTATGTGCTTACAAAATTAAACAAATGAGACAACCAACCTTCTCCACACATGGAGAAGGTGTATTTATACCACAAACATGTAAGGTTGGACTTATCCATTGGGTCGGCTCACTATGAAACTTATTGGTCCGAATGGTTTGGACTTGGGTCGGGCTCAGGTCTTGTGGGCGTAAGCCCATAATGCTTACATAATTAGATTACGGCGAGCGCGACGACCCTTGCGTGGGACCCGTAGCGAGGCTTGCGCCTATTAAAAACAAATATGTTATAAGACCGGGGGTGGTGGCTTTGGGGGGGGGCGGGCTGGGGGGGGGGCGGGTGGAGGAATCTACCGAGCTTCCTTGTTGGATTGACTCACTGATTTTGAGGCTGAAGGCGGACTTATAGTATGAAAAAGATTAGTAATAGGAATGGTGCGGGGGGAGGGGAGGGGGGGGGGGGGGGGGGGGGGGGCGGGGGGTTAGTGGATATGGGGGGAGTTGAAGAGGATTGGATGCTCCGAGGGACGGGGCTCGTAATCAACTCAAAACTAACTAATGAACCTAAAAATATCAGCACGCAAAACCCCTAGCTTAGTGAGAGTCCGAGGTATAAGCCACAAATGCCTCTTAGTCAAAAATACGTTAAGAAAGTTAGGATACCCTAAGTGGGATAGTGTTGTGCATATGTTTTTTAGAGAAGAGGGAGGGAGTGAAGAGATTATTTGTATTGTTATGTCTGAATAATGCTTTAGGTGTAAACAATACGTGATTTTAGGTCATTGTACGACGTCATATTATTTTTAAACATAATTATTTTGTAGCTTGTACGTGTTTGCTTTTAATATAAATCGATAAGTTAAATCGCGTAAGCTAAAAAATTATCATTAACGTAAACGGTATCAACCGATTTAAATTTTACGTCAAGCAATGGTTAGATAATAATTTAGAGGAATAATTATTAACATGTGCTCCTTTTATTTTATATTGATTACGTAAGAAGTGGTTTTACATTTCGCGATAAAATACGTTTAGGCATGTCACGGAACCACCAAAACTTTTCTACGCTTCAACAAATACCTATTATTATATCCAATGCTCAAATTTTTATAAAAACATCACCCATGTATCATATGGGGAATTTTACATAAAGGGACCAAAACAAAACATACACTTTACAAGTATTTACTTCTACATTTAACCTTTACTTATTAAAACTTCAAGTATGCAAGTAATGAAAGATTTTCAATACAAAATATCAAGACACCAACTAGTTCATCCCCCTCCTTAATTTCATGGGATGATTCCCATCTTAGGGAACCAAGAGCACACAAAAATCTTTCATAAGTCTTGTATAACTTAGGGCTTATTATGACTAGCTCATGACTAGTAGAATTGACCAAGACTTTCCTCATTTCCCTCATCTTGTCTTAGACTTTCCATAGGTGATCTTTGACTAGAACTTTTAGCATATATACATGTATAACTAGTAACAGAAACACTAACACGTTCATTTCTTTAAGCAAAAGTTCACAACTATCTTGTTCTTTCTCTCCGTAACCCACGGCTTGAAGCAAACATATATAAGCCGCCCAATCCATACAATTTTATTTACCACACATACAAGTGATCTTATATCATATCTAAGGTATTACAAGAAGGTTTGAAGGTTTGGATTAGCATTTACAAGGGGTAATTAAGAAAGGATTAAGATTAGGATTTTCTTTGGAATTAGGGTTTCTAAGTCTTAGAAGCTTGGGTTTAATATCTAAACTAGGGTTTAGATCTATGTTCATCATCCTACTTCATATTAAGGTTATCTAAAAACCCAAACACTCATTTATACTTGTGATTTCATATGTCTATTATGTGTATATAGTGAACACATCTAGGAATAATATTAACATATAAAATAGATTTTAACATTTACACATTGTTCATAGTTTGATAACTTTATTCAAATGTTACGGTTGATGTTGAGGACATATATCCTGGAATAAATATACAATATAAGAGTGTGGAATAATTATAAAAGTTAAATATAAGTTAAAGCGTTTAGAAAGTAATCTTAATAATATTTTAACAAGTTAAAAAGATATGAGGGCTTGTGATTTTTAGACAATAATGGACTTAAGGACCTAAAGTAACATGGGACATGTGAGATGAGTGTTGTAGAGGACTTGTAACAAAGTTACTAGATTAAAAACTTATAAAAACAAGTTTTAAACTCATTTTAAAACAAATACCAAGACCTACTGATTTTAATTCGAATATAAGGCATTTATTTTATTTTATAAATCACTATACGTCATGATGATCAAAGGCATGTAGAGAACTCAAAAATCCGAGCTATAACGAAGAAGACACGCCATTTGCAAGTTTGCGATAAATAAATGCTTTTATAAAAACAATTTTATAAAAACTTATTATTTTCCAATTCTTATAAAATTATATAATTATTTTTCATAAAAAGCACATATTTTTAGGATTCCAAAACCTTAAAAATCATAATATTTTGATCAATAACGAAGGAGTTATGGATTTTTCATGTTTACGATAATTAAAAGTTTATAAAAAAAATTTTAATAAACTAAGATACAGTAAAAATCACTATCATACTCAGATAACATATTGGAAATACATAGGTATAGATAAAAACTTTTAATTACTAAGAATGCTCCTCGAAAGAATCACTAAAATCGGAGCTAAAACGAATAAGATATGAACTTTTATGAGGTATGACCGCTAATTAAATTAGAAAAATAAATTTAAAAAGGTGCACGAACAGTAAAAATTACTGTTCACCAGAGGGTTGAAAATATGAAAATGTAAAATTTTGATAAATCTTCTTAATACGAGAACGTGGGCGTAAAAAACATGCAAAACGGGCTTAAAACGAGAAAGTTGCGTCGTTTTTACTAAAGTGATAATTATAAACATTTTTACTTTATAACTATGATTTCTCAATTACAATTAGATGATGATGTAGCTATATAGAATTATATATGGTATTAGTTATTCAAAGTACTTAGTACTCATACGACCTATAATTAATTAGGTTGCAAGACGGGCGAAGTAGTGACGCATTTTGTCAGTTGTGATTTACATATCGATTCACACACCAAGTGAGTTCATAGCCTTATGTTTTAAATTTATTATGATTTATAAGTTTTGGAGTGAGAAACATATGCTTGTTTTACAAATTAGACGCAAGTGGACATTTTACATTACGATTACGTGTTTGCCTAAGTAGCAATAACCCTCTGAGTCCATTATCATGAACTGTCAATTACTTGTTGTGAGCACGAATATTATAAATAGATCTATTTGGGATTGACATACCCGTTCGGGTGAGTCATGCTCACTGTGTCGGTATGCCTGACAATGAACGTATACCATGTCGGATTTGGGATGTTGCGGGTTAGAACATCATCATGGGCAATGTTGGCAAATTATATTGCAATTCCTACAATGGAGTTGAAAAACCTTTTTATAGTGTCCTGAGCTAGGAGAACGTAATTACATTCATTGATGTTTGCATCTGTTGCATTTTCATGGGGAAATCTTGCGGTCCTACATTATACATTTTACAAACCTATGAATTCACCAACATTATTGTTGACGTTTTAAAGCAATGTTTTCTCAGGAGATTAATAAGGTACAAGGTAAGGGATACATTGGTGGTTATAATTTTGAAAGTCATGTGCATTTAAGATTTGGTTGCATTATATTTTTGGGAAACATTTGTTATGTACTAGAATCTTTGTATTTTGAACATCGAACAAGTGAAGCTTCAGGCTTTTGTAACAAACAATTTGTTAAATTTAATGTACCGGTTTTAAACGACTTTTAAATGGTCGTTCTTATATATATCTTATGCTATTAATCTATGAAGTAATACTCTCAACTCATATTGCGCTGCGACCTAATTTGGGGGTGTTACAGATTAGTATCAAGAGTCAAGGTTATAGAGAACTAGATCATTTTTACTTAAACTATAACCGTTTTCAAACATTGCATCATACAAAGGGGTTTTTCAAGGGACATACATGCACTAGTTGTTGTATTAGTTGGGTAGACTAGATGCATTCATGATTGATATACATGTTATAAAATACTATGTATATTATGATAAGAGTCTTATATTAATACTTATATAAGCTACTTTTGATCTTCAGATTTTGTCATGTCGGATTCAGAGGATTTCACGGTCACTTACACAGAGGTATCTAGTCCGTGGATCTGTCAAACATAGGATCTCCGGGAGTTGATGGACTGCCCATGGTGCCAAAGGACCCTTATGCTTAGGTGGAGGCCGCTCTTCAGGCCCTAACATCTCCCGATTATGTGCCCAGTCCTGAGTACCCACCTTCGCCAGATTTTGTTTCGGAGCCTGTATACCCGGATTTTATGCCACTGGAGGATGATGTACTTCTAGTTGAGGAGTAGCCACTGCCTGCTGCTGTCTCACCTACTTCTAATTCACCAGGTTACATTACTGAGTCCGATCCTGAGGAGGATCCAGAGGAGGGTGATGAGGATCCTGAGGAGGATCCAACTGATTATCCCATTGACAGAGATGATGAGGAGGAGGAGGATGAGTCCTTCAGAAAAGATGCTGATGACGAGGAGGAGGATGAGGATGAGGAGGAGGAGGAGGAGCACCCTTTCTCCTGCCGACTCCCACTCCACCACCCCATGTCATACAAACTGTCAGGAATGTCAAAACCGGATCAGACACCTATATCCATACCCGACTGCAATAGAAGGGATGACAAATTTCTGCTGCCATATCTACTCCGCAACCATCACCACATACATCATACTCATTCCGCCACTACCACAGAAACCATCTCCACCACTGAAGACTTTAAACTCAGAACTCTAGAACTTTAAATACAAAGCAATGAGGACTAAGTGAGGAGACTACACTTCAGGCTGACAGCTTTTTCCTTCTGAGGAGGAGCCCTCCGGAAACAAGGCTGATGATGAGGAGGAGGACGAGGACGATGAGGAGGAGGAGCACCCAGCTCTGGCCGACTCTGTCCCCCCACTTGTACATCGTGTTACGGCTGGGATATCTATCCGAGCTCAGAAACCTGTATCACTTCCTTCAGATACAGAGGTTGCCAGACTTCTTGCTATACCTACTCCACCACCATCACCACTCTCCTCATGGTCATCACCACTACCTCAGATTCCCTCACCACCACTACCAGTATCACCACTACCACCTGCTAGTCCTATTTATCCATTGGGATATCGAGCTGCTATGATCCGGCTGAGAGCCAAGGCACCATCTACTTCCCATTCACTGCCATTACCACTACCCATCACACTCTCCTGCACTAGATCAGATGCACCACCATTAGGGACACCACATATCTTACCTATACCCTTACCGACTTCATCACTATCTTTGCTGCTACCCTCTACTGACCATGGAGCGGACAGGCCTGAGGTTTGCTTACCACCTCGGAAGAGGTTATGTTTTGCTTTTGGTCCTAGGTACGAGGTCAGAGAGAGCTCGTCTGCTCCTGCTACTAGACCGACTAGAGGTTTTAGGGCAGACTATGGTTTCATTGCCACTTTAGATAGGGAGATTAGGCGAGATCCAGAGAGAGAGGTTGGTTATGGGATTACAGATACTTGGGATGAGATGCTTGAGGACATGCCAGGGGCACCGGCGACTGATGAGACAGAGTTAGGTCGGAGGATAACCAACTTTGTTACTACTGTCAGACAGGACACATATGAGATTTATGTGAGACTGGGTGAGGCACAGGATGAGAGGTCATTGATGAGCGGTCGGTTCAACTTACTACAGAGAGATAGACGTGCTCATGCTTACACTGCTTTACTCATAGAGAGAGAGGCCAGACTTTCCCGTAAGGCCTGGAGACATTCTATCGATGCTAGTGACCTTACACGTTCTGAGGTTATGGCATTGCATACTCAGGTGGTAGCATAACAGTCAGAGATTACAGCCTTGCGAGTAGCAGACCGCACTCGGTAGGCACAGCTTGTGGAGACACTGAGACTGATGAGTACACTGCAGACACAAGTGATAGCACTGCAGGGAAACTTAGGACCCGCTTGCGGTCCAGCACAGCCAAAGATACCAGAGGAGGCCGGTAGCAATTTGTAGATTTGGTTATGTTGTGGCTATATTGTATTAGCCTACTAAGTATTACTGGTTAACTCCCAACTAGTAAGGTTGCATGTTGTTTATATTTAATTTTGTAACCTAATCGTAGTGATCATTTTGTATCTGAATTGGTCATGTATGTTTCCAGATTATATATGGAAAGGATGTATTATGTCATGCCTGTAATCAAATTTATTATGAATGAATGTCAATTTAGTTATATCATTATTGATTGCAATTCAGGTGTATATTTCACTGTGTGATGTGATCTCACTTTACTTATTGTGTATATGTCATGCCATGGTTATGATTTTACGAAATCTAACGGGTATTATATTTTCTTGTGATATGGCACCAAAAGAACCACCAGATCAACACCAGCCACAACAACTGCCACCACTACCACTGTGACCAATGCCTAGCTTAAGGCAATGATCGACCAAGGCGTTACTGCAGCTTTGGTAGCACGTGATGCTAACAGAAACACGAACGACGATGACAGCCATGTTTCGAGAACATGTGTTAGAAGGACAAAACGAGTTGCTAGAGAGTGCACTTACCCAGACTTCATGAAGTGCCAACCTCTAAATTTCAAGGGCACGGAAGGAGTTGTCGAATTGATTCAATGGTTTAAGAAAATAGAAACTGTGTTCAGCATAAGCAACTGCTTAGTGGAGAACCAAATCAAGTTTTCCACTTGTACCCTTCTTGCAAGTGCTCTAACGTGGTGGAACTCCCACGTTAGGACTGTTGGTCATGATGTTGCATATGCAATGACTTGGACAGACCTAAAAAAGAAGATGACTGACAAGTATTGCTTGAGGGTCGAGATTAAGAAACCAGAGGTTGAGTTGTGGAATTTGAAAGTGAAAGGTACCGATGTGATAGGTTACAACCAACATTTTCAGGAACTGACATTGCTGTATGTTAGAATGTTTCCTAACGAGTCTGACAAGATTGAGAGATATGTCGGTGGTTTGCCCGACATGATCTACGGATGTTTAGTAGCATCAAAGCCTAAGACAATGCAAGAGGCGATTGAAATAGCAACTAAACTGATGGATAAGAAAATCCGTACTTTTGCTAAACGTCAGACAGAGAACAAAAGAAAGCAAGATGATAACCAACAACAACAATGACAAGAAAACAATAGGCAGAACACCGGCAGGGCGTACACTGCAAGGACTGGTGAGAAGAAGCCATACGGGGGATCTAAACCCCTATGCGCCAAATGCAACTATCACCACGATGGTCCATGTGCTCCCAAATGCCACAAGTGCAGTAAAGTTGGCCATCTGGCCAGTGACTGTAGGAGTACTGCCAATGCCAACACTACTAACAACCAAAGGGGCATTGGAACAGGTCAGAACCCCACTTGCTATGAATGTGGAGCCCAGGGACATTTCAAGAGGGATTGTCCAAAGCTGAAAAAAAAACAATCGCGATAACCAAGGTGGAAATGACAATGCTCCAGAAAAAATATATGTGGTAGGCTGTGCAGGGACACATTCAGAACTCGCTATGGTCATTATGAGTTCCAAGTTATGCCATTTGGTTTGACGAACGCACCAGCAGTATTTATGGATCTCATGAATTGGGTGTGCAAGCCATATTTGGATAAGTTCGTGATTGTCTTTATTGACGATATCCTCATCTACTCCAAGAACAAGAAGGAACACGAAGAACATATTAAGGCAATTCTAGAATTGCTTAAGAAAGAGGAATTGTATGCTAAGTTTTCTAAATGTGAATTCTGGCTTCCCAAAGTACAATTTCTCAGTTACTGATTGATAGTCAAGGCATTCACGTAGATCCCACCAAAATCGAGTCCATAAAAGATTGGGCATCTCCTAAAACACCAACAGAGATTCGGAAATTTTTAGGTCTTGCTGGGTACTACCAAAGATTCATCAAAGGATTTTCAGAGATCGCCAAGTCAATGACCAAGCTTATTCAGAAAGGAGTTAACTTTGATTAGGGTGACAAGGCAGAAGCAGCATTTCAATTGATTAAGCAGAAGTTGTGTAGTGCATCAATTCTGGCTTCACCTGAAGGAAGTGAAGATTTTATCGTATACTACGATGCTTCGATCAAAGGTTTGGGCGATGTGTTGATGCAAAGAGAGAAGGTGATTGCTTATGCATCACGCCAATTGAAAATTCATGAGAAGAAATATATGACTCATGATTTGGAACATGGAGCAGTAGTGTTTGCTTTAAAAATATGGAGACACTATTTGTACGGAACCAATTGTATGGTGTTCATAAATCACAAGAGTTTCCAACACATTCTTGATCAAAAGGAGCTGAACATGAGGCAACGTCATTGGTTAGAGTTGCTTAGCGATTACGACTGTGAAATACGTTACCACTCAGGGAAAACAAACGTAGTGGCCGATGCCTTAAGCCGCAAAGAACGGAATAAGCCATTACGGGTTCGAGCCTTAGTTATGATTATTGGTTTAAATCTCCCCAAACAAATTTTGGAAGATCAAATCGAAGCACAGAAACTAGAGAACATCAAGAACAAAGATGTAGGAGGTATGATCAGGAAGGATATACCAAAGGAAAAGTTGGAACCCCACGCAGATGGAACTTTATGCTTAAATGGTAGGAGTTGGTTAACCTGTTATGGCGATTTGAGGGATGTGATCATGAACGAGTCCCAGAAGTCCAAATACTCTATCCATCCGGACTCTGACAAAATGTATCGGGACATGAAAAAAGCTATATTGGTGGCCCAATATGAAGGCCGACATCGCCACATATGTTAGCAAATGTTTAACATGTGCTAAGGTTAAGGCTGAACACCAAAGACCATCAGGTTTGTTGGTGAAACCTGAGATACCCACTACTACAAAATGAAGCTAAAGCAACAACAATAAAGTGTTGTATTATGTCTTTAAAATGTCACATTATCTGTGCATTGATAAACAAAACAAAACAGAATAGACAGCGTATGAGCGAGGGAGATCTATTCTGATAAACAAAATGATAAACAAAAACTTTATTGATAAACAAAACAAAACAGAATAGACAGCGTATGAGCGAGGGAGATCTTTTTGTTTATCAGAATAGACAGGTTCCATTGGCCTTTTTATAAGGCAATACCTACTACAAAATGAAGCTAAAGCAACAACAATAAACAGCGTATGAGCGAGGGAGATCTATTTTGATTGTTTTTCTGCAGAGTTCTTGCCTTCTTGGTATCAATTTCTTTACTGCTTTTGTTGTTGTTATCGGACTAGAAAGTCCAACCACTAAAATCACTTTGAGAACAATGAAGTAGGTATCGCCTTATAAAAAGGCCAATGGAACCTGTTTAACTCTCCATCTTATCTGTGCATTGATAAACAAAACAAAATACAGCTGAGTTTTATCATGACCTGCAAAAACTTTATTAGTCTTATCTTGAACCTCAAATCTCGTACAGTATGAAAACAAATACTTGCCTCCTCTATATATATGGTTGCATATGAACCTGAACTGAAATCTTTTACAGCAACTTTAGTTGTCTTAGATCAGACCGTCAAATCATTCTCTAGTGACAAAACAAACCTACACAAATACTGCATGTGAGTAAAGAAATAGAC
>BQNB010029426.1:0-55739 GCA_026074375.1 Tanacetum coccineum | reverse complement strand
CTAGTATTGGAATGCTAAATCTTTAAAGTATTTTATCTCTTTATGTTTTTGTAGAGTTTTGTATGAATTAGTACTATTATTCATGTCATTTAAAGTTTTTGCTGTTAAGTATAATTAGTATTGTTGGTTATAGTTAATACTGCTGAGTTTCTACTGTTAGTTATACTTAATACTGTTAGGTATAATTAATATTGTGATAATTGTGAGAATTGCTATGGCTTGTGTTTTCTTTGTTTTTGGACTAACATTTTGCAGGAAAAACAAACAAAATTGTTAAATTGATGATGAAAAAGCTGTTTAGAATGGAATTGGAGTTAATGCTGGTGACTTAAAGTTAATGCTGTTAGGCATAACTTACTACTACTGGGTTACTACTGCTGGGTGAAAGTTAATGCTGTTGAGGGTATTTTCATAAATACTTTGATTAAGGGTTTCAATCGATTCTTTAATCAATTCCACTCTTTCTAATACTCTCTAACTACAAACCCTAACTCAATTTTATCATACAATATCAAAACCCAACATAAATGACGACTCTAAAGTTTGATGATACTCATAATATGGTCGCATTTTTGTCTAAACCTACATAGAGTGATGGGTTCGAACAAATTGTGGATTTTTTTGAATGCACACCCTATAAGGCATGCATTAACGATTAATCCTACTATATATATTTCTTGCATTGAACAATTCTAGTCTACTATCAAGGTCAAAACTATTAATGGGGAAGCACAGTTACATGCCCTAGTAGATGGCAAGAAGATAATCATTACTGCATCATCTATTAGAAGGGATCTTCAACTAGTAGATGAGAAAGGTGTTGATTGTTTACCGAATTCTACCATTTTTGAACAACTTACACTGATGGGGTATGAGAAAATTTCACAAAAACTAACTTTCTATAAACCATTCTTTTCTCCACAATGGAAATTTCTAATTCATACTATTTTATAATGTCTAAGTCCAAAGACTACTGCATGGAATAAGTTTAGTAGTACTATGGAATTTTCCATTATTAGTTTAGCTACAAACCAGAAATTCAACTTTTCAAAATTCATTTTTGAAAGTATGATTAGAAACTTGGATAATTTGTCTGGCAAATTTTTGATGTATCCAAGGTTTGTACAAGTATTTTTGGATCAACAACTTGATGAGCTGCCAACTCATAAGAGAATTTATATTTCACCCTCTCACACTAAAAAGATTTTTAGAAATATAAGAAGGGTAGGCAAAGGTTTTTCTGGTAGAGTAACACCTTTATTTCAAACAATGGTGGTACAAAACCAATCAGATTTAGGTGAAGGTTCAACAAATCCAACTAATCCCCATCACACACCCACCATTATTCAATCATCAACTCAACCTTAAAAGGCACAAAAACTTAGGAAGCCTAAAAGAAAGGACACTCAGGTACCTCAGCCTAGTGAGCCTAGTGAAAATGTTACATACGAGGTTGTCCATAAGGAGTTGGGTGACAGTTTGGTGAGGGCTGCCACTACTGCTTTTAGCTTAGATGTAGAGCATAACAGTGGTAACATACCTAAGACCTGATCCAAGGCAACATGATGTGCCTTGATTCGTTTTATAGTATATATATAACACTAGGCAATGCAAATCCCAACCAATTGCCCTTGACCAAGGCAAAAAGTCAAAATTCACAAATAGAATCAATATATATCCGGAAGTTTGATTTCCCGGGTCGTTATGTCCCAACGAGGTGCACAATTGACAATCGAATGACGATTTGATATTTGATGTTTGAATATGACAAGATTATGATTGGTTTTCTATTACTACAAGTAAAAATGCAAAATCAAGCAAAAGAAAACCTAAAACGAAAGTAATTTAACTTAAATCCTAAAACGGTGACGTAAAAACGTGAGCTAAAAACCTAAATTATCTAATTTTAACCCTAATGTAAATTTTTTACTTTAAATGAGCTAAAAATGACTAAATATGAAGAATAAAAAAAACTAGAACAAAAACGGAGGTGTTTTGAGCTAAAAACGAGAAAGAACGAGAACGGGATCGAATCCCGTTCTTTAAAAAATGAAAAGTTGCAAAAATGACCCTATGAAAACACTAATATTTTTCCTAGAAACTATATAATAAAAGAAAATTTTAAAAAAAAGATTTATATTTTTCTGATTAATATTTTATTTTTTATGAATTTTTTAAGTTTTTAATGAAAATTAAATCTAAAAAATACTAAACTATTTTTAAAAATTATGAAAAAATTAGGAAAATTAGCTGAGACTAATACTGTCCTAGGAAAAATAAGCTGTCCCCAACAGCTTATCCCAATAAAGCTTGTAAAAATCCAAAACACTTGATTGGGCTTAAAGGGCAAAAAGTCTTAAGGGTTTTAAAAAAAATTTTAAAATAAAACAACACTCTACCGGATGAGCTATTGTAGCATAGCGGTAGAGTGTTGGGTTATGAAGGGTTGATGAGTGTTGAGGTCTTGGGTTCGAGCCCAGGCTCCCTGGGACTTCCACTATCCCCTTTTTTTCAAAAATTCAAAAAGCAAAGTTGTTAATGACTTAAAAATAAGCACTTTTAAAACTTAGAATTTTTCATGAAAGCTTATGAATAAGCTGTAAAACGGCTTAAAATTTGACAGCTTATACGTTTTTTTGGCTTTTTAAGACTTAAACAAAAGTAAAAAGGGAAATAAGCACTAAACTACTCTAAATAAGCAAACAGAAGCTATTCTAAACCTAATAAGCAAAATGAAACATGAATAAGCTGAAATTAAGCTAAGAAAGACTGAATAAGCAATAAAAGGCTTAAAAACTAAAAAATTCTACACTAACTAGGCAAATAAGCTAAAATAGGCTACAATAAGCTAAATTTAACTGAAATAAGCATAAACTAACTTAGATTACTCTAATAAGCACAATGGAATAAAAAATAAGCTAAGAAATTCAAATATGCTATCTGACATAGAAAATTTATGCAAAACAGACAAACAGGCCACTTTGGGCTTATTTTTAAGCCACCAAACAGAAAATTGTGGCTTAATTACTTGTAAATCCTAAAAGATTAACATAAAATCTTTTTAATTCAGCAATCAAAATACATTTTGAAGCAAAAATAAACTATAAAAAGACTAGAAGAAAAGGCTATGACAGACAGATTGCTTAATGTAAACAAGAGGCAAAAGGGCTTATTTCTTTTTGGCTTTTTTGGCACAATAAGCAAAGGAAAAGAGCAAATTAGCACATACACATCAATACTCAATTACAATGAATAACTAGGAACAAAAGTGGGCAAATTAGGTAACCCAACTAAGCCAGGAATTGGCTTATACTCTCAGCAGTACTAACTTTTGGTTAGTACTGCCTATGAAAAACTTAAGTCTATCTAGGGCTTAAACAAAAATGCTAAAAAGAAACAAGAATAATAATAAGCAAATGGCAGCTACTCTTCCTAAAAAGCACTTAAGAATGAAATTAAGCTAGGAAAACAGACAAGAAAACATTAACAAGCAAATAAGCAAATATGAAAAATTAGTTAAATAAAACAGCAAATGGGGCACTTTTGGGCTTAAAATTAATCAAGTAGATGGATCCTCATGGAGATCTAAGCTGAAAACAGATGGAGTATTAAGCTCAAGGAACAATTATCAATACTCAAAAAGGAGTTTGATATTCTAGATAGCCAAATAAGCCAATAAAAGCTGTTTCTTTCTCTCTTCAATTTTTTAAACACATAACTAATATGCATATTTTTACCTAAACTCTTAAACCAACACCCCCTATAATGCACCTTTGCTATAACACTCTAACACTCAATTAACTCCAAAATTTCAAAATTAAGCCATCAAGCATGGCTTATCCAAATAAGCAGTTTAACTTGGATTTAAAAGTCAAATTTTAAGTAGCACTTAGAAAAACTTGTAAAACTAAGCTTAAGGCTTTCAAACAGCTTAAAAACAGCTTGTACAAGCTTAAATGAGCTCTTGAATTTGGATTTTTCAAAACCTTAAGGGTTTCTAACAGCAATAAGCCAAAAACTTATGCTGTGCCAAACACCCCTTTAACAATCTAAAATCAAATTTACGGCTTATAACTTGATTTTTAAAACTTAGAATTCAAAGACCAGATGTTCAATGGCTTATTTAGACCCCGATGAACAAATTTAAACACTTATATATTCTCAAAGCCATATAAGACAGTTAATAAGAAATATTTGCACAAAAGATTTTTAATCTATACTAAAGCATAAATAAGCATTAAATTCATATTTAAGCAACAAAAGCAAATACAATAAGAAATAAAAAAAGCCAAAAAAAAGAGAATAAGCACTTGAATAGTAAATAAGCTAAAAAATGGAAAAATGAAGACTTACAATGCCCTTGCTTAAACAGGGCAAACAAGCTTATAACTAAGAAATTCTACAAGCTCTAGCTTGTCAAAGACAAGCAATTAAAGTCCATAAGGCCCATCAAGTTTGGCTTGCATACCCAAATAATCAGCTGTGGTATTTTCGAGGAGCATTCTTTTTTTGAATTTTTTAGAAGTTTTTAATATATAAAATATAACCAGGTTACTTATATGTTTATATAAGAGCTTAATTCAGATTAATGAGGGTTTTTAACAAAGGAACAACAAGGATTTGAGATTTTACTTAAAACTTCAAATTTTCATTAAAACTCAAAACAAAATTACAAGACTTGGAAATTGAAATTGCAATAAGCTGAAAGTTTAACTAAGATAAAAAAACTAGATTAAAAGATAAGAGAAAGATGAAAGATGCCTTTTATGGCTTACATTTGGTCCTATTTATACAAAGCATTCTAGGTCTTCTCTTCATCTCTTTCTTGTGCTTTCTTTGTGAGGGGGAACTGAGCTGTGCTTGTATTGTGAGTGAAATCCCAAAGCAATCTTGGCCATACATCAACATTTGTGTTTCTTCAAATTCATCACAATCGTTGGATTGTGCTTGGAAAGTGTGGGATTGCCAACTTGGCAATTGCAACATGTGATAGGGTATTAGTGGAGAGGGGGTGAGGGTTTTACCCATTGAGGTTTTTGGGAGTTGCAGGGTAAAAGTGGGGAAGACAACCCGTGAGTTGTCCTGGGTTTCTTTTGGGCGGGAAAGTCTGTTTTGGGAATAACAAGGGATGAGTTTGATGTTTTGGCAAAACTAGCCTTCTCATCTCTTATACCTTATTGCATACATAATCCTTTGGTGAATACAACTCAGGGGTTTGGCAAGAACAGCCCCTGAAGTTGTATAAAGTCATTACATGCATGGTCCTTGTGATGATACAAGTTTAGGGGGTTGGCAGTTTTGCCCCCTAAACTTATACTTGGGCTTATAATTAGGTCGGGTTGGTAATAAAAGGGTTTTGGGCCTTTGTGGCCCAATTGGTTTTCTTGTAGTGTATAAATGGGCTGACCCGGCCCATTTAATATTTCTTCGGTTTTGGCTCGGCTTTGACCATTAACTTTCCCGAAGTTGACTTTTGTTGACTTTTTGACTTTGGCTTGGTTTGACTTTGACTTTTCACGCTCTTCACATTTCGTGCTCGGTTTTTGTCTTGGCTTTGTTTTTCGTCTTTTTCTCGGATATCCGTTTCTTGCACAATGCAAATACAAAACATACAAATACAATGTATTTTGGTACGTTTTTAGTCATTTAAGTCCGTTTTTAATGGAAAATGGTATGTGTAATTAAGCACATACCAAAATCCCCCATACTAAGATATTGCCGTGTCCTCACGCAATGTTATGAAGTAAACATTTGAGAAAACCAAGAATCTCAATCCCCCTCGACTAATAACCTCGAAAAGTAGCTAAGTGTTCGTCAAGGGGAACTAAGGAATCAATAGCTTCGACAAGTCCCGTTTTCACCATTTTTTATATTTACACTAACTATCCCTAATTTTTTTGGATTTTTCCTTTTTCTTTTCTCAACTAACTAACATGTTTGACTTCCTTTATTTTATCAACACTGGGATCATAGAATGAGAAGCGCCCATAGAATAATCTATGGATGTCCTGACGGATAAATTCATCGTCCCTGATTTTTCACTAGTCCCAAGCTAAGCGTAAAAACGAAATCACCGTTAAGTACAAGTAAAGATGCTAACACTACTTATAACTATGACTTGTCAACTTTTCGCTCCCAACAATTATTCAATTAGAGTGATTGTGCTTAATTTTAAGTTAAATTTAGATCGACAATTTTAGAAAGTAGTATAGTTTATGTGCATAACGATATTTCTGAAGAAATCTGGGGAAAAGACTAGATCACCCACCAACCAGCATATTCTCGATAGATCCCAGCCGAGTTCGACTTAGGTTATCAGGTTGAGACCCCACAGGAGAATGTTCGCAATGTAATAGCGGGATACTCCACCCTTTTAGGCCGAATTTCTTAGATTTACCGCTAAATAAACAATACTACTCAAAGCACGCAAACATCAAAAATTTAATGATCTCATTGGTGCGATTATTCCTAGAAATAATCTACCAACGGCAACCAACAACTTTTGAAGTCTTAGAGCAAGTTATTCTTAGTTCAAAATTATACTTGAGTTTAGAAAAAGAAATCTTAACCATTAAATTTTCATTTATTGCTATATACTATACTATAATACCGTCATCATTTACATGACTACAACATCGGCCACGCCTCCGACAAGATGTAGTGACTTAGTCTGACGACGGTCCCCCGCCTTATATGAAGACTTCAACATCGGCCACGCCTCCGACAAGATGAAGTAAACTGACGGAGAATTCTTATTGATAATACTTAAGAATGCACTTTGGCATTTATTATCTCACTATGGGCTTTGTTTTGAAGACTGCAACATCGGTTGTGAGCCGGCAAGATGCAGTAAACCTTTATCAGCCCACAGTTTATATTTTTCATCATTCATTTTTCATTTTTTCATTTTTTTCATTTATTTTGCAACATATTTTCCGTAATAGAGAAAATTTCGTTTTAGAAACTCAAGTATAAAGTTGAACTAAGATGAATATTTTCGTTTCCGAAAGAGCTTCTTTTTAGAAAATGTCGGTTTAAAGTTAAAGCAAAATTAAGCACGTTTATTAGTCAGGTTAAGAGCTTCGGGGAGAAAAAGCGACAAGTTACACTCATAAGCTTTTAAGATTTCCAAATAATCCTTGTTTAGCATCCTACTTGTAAACAACACTATCATTTTTCGTTCTTCACGAATTTTAAAGTCCGCGAACGCTTAGTCTAAAAGTTAAGGAACAAGCTAAGAGCTCAACACGCTTGACCGAGTCAAAATTTATTCTCATTCTACCCATTAGGAAAGTCAAAACTGTGACAAAACACTTATTTTATTTTTTTGAAAATTTTTAAATTTTTTTTCATTTTTTTGGTATTTTTGCAAAATTTTGGTGGTAAAAACGGGATTACGTGACAACAACGGCTGCAGGCAATAATCAAATCAAAGATTCCCCCCCCCATACTAGAACTAAACATCATCCTCGATGTTTTAAAAGGGGTACCTACGTAAATCTAAGGCCGTTTATTAAGTGTGCCAAAAGATAAAACGTTAGTCGATTAGATTTGGATATTGGATTCCCAAAATGAAGCTGAGGATGTGAAACTCTTGTGGATGAAGGGTAAAACTGTGAGCACGAGAGTCTTCACAATCCGAGAAATCCTGGACATACAACACAAACACGGAACACGGGCAATGGAAGAGGCAAGCCTCCTCACACAAAACACTTATTCGTTACTAAATACTACAGATAAGCATGGGTTGCCACCCATGAAGCGACTTGTTTTTGTTCACCGAGTCACAAGCTTGACTCGATCCCCGCATTCATTGGTCCGTGGGGAAAGTCTGGAGATCCGGGAATACCAATTGTCGTACGTCCCTTCCAAAGTAGTGCTTCAAACGATGACCATTCACTTTGAAAATTGGCCCAGAGTTTTGGGATAACTCGACAGTGCCATATGGAAAGACTTGGGTTACGGTGAATGGTCCACTCCAGCGGGTCTTAAGCTTGCCCAAGAAAATCTTCAATCTAGAGTTAAAGAGGAGGACTCGATCACCGACGTTGAAAACGCGGTTTTTGATCTTGGAGTCATGGATTCTCTTTGTTTTCTCTTTGTAGATCAAAGAGTTTTCATAGGCATGATCACGAAGTTCATTTAGCTCATTGAGTTGAACCTTCCGGTGATCGCCCGCGGTCACTAGGTCAAAGTTTGCATGCTTTAAAGCCCAATAGGCTTTGTGCTCGAGCTCAATCGGTAGATGACATGCCTTTCCGTACACTAGCTTGTATGGAGTACACCCGATGGGTGTTTTGTAAGCTGTGCGGAAGGCCCAAAGTGCGTCATCTAGTTTATCCGACCAAGAGGCACGGTTTTTTGCCTATAGTCCTTTCAAGAATTCTTTTCAAGCCACGATTGGATACCTCAACTTGCCTACTTGTTTTTGGGTGATACGTGGTGGAGAGACGATGAGTGACTCCGTATTTAAGCATGACCTTTGCAAACTGGTCATTGCAAAAATGGGTTCCGCGATCACTTATGATTGCACGAGGGGCACCGAATCTGGCGAAGAGAGATTTAAGGAATTTGCAAACAACTCGGGCGTCGTTGGTGGGGAGCGCTTTCGCTTCAACCCATTTTGACAAGTAATCGACGGCCACGAGTATATATTTGTTCCCTCTTGAAGACGGGAATGGCCCCATGAAGTCAATGCCCCAAACGTCAAAGATTTCACAAACTTGGATGGAATTTTGAGGCATCTCATCACGTTGTGAAATTTTTCCTTGACGCTGGCACGAGTCGCAGTTTTTAACCAACTCGTGGGCATCTTTGTAAATCGTGGGCCAGAAGAAACCGGCATCAAAGACCTTTTTGGCAGTGAGATTTGCACCATGATGTCCCCCCGTGGGTCCATTGTGGCAAGCTTCGAGGATGTCGAGAGCTTCCTTGCCGTGCACACACCGCCGGATCACTTGATCTGCACATATCTTAAACAAGAAGGGGTCATCCCAAAAGTAGTGTACAAGAAGGGTTGTCCAAAAGTAGTGTTTGATCGTCTTTGAAAAACATTCTTTCTGCTAGACGACATTCCTATTTGATCACAAATTCCCCGCATGGTAGTTTGCAAAAATCGGCAAACCATGGGGCATTTTAAATCACAACGAAAAGGTAAACTCATCCCAAGTGTCTGAGAGGAAATGTTTGCCGTAATTTACTTTTTCTGCTCACTTTTGATTGGGATTTTCAAGTCTAGAAAGGTGGTCGGGCAGCGAGATTTTCTGACCTTTTTTATCACCCCCGCCCCCCGCCCATCCCAACCCCGGGCCCCCCCCGAAATTCTTGGCTCGCAGCAAAAATCCATCGGAGGCAATCCTTGGCTTAGCATCCTGCTTAGCAAGCAGGTACTTGAGAGCCGAAATGGTCCGTATATACTATACTTTTGGACAAGACAAGATATGGCCGGAATTTCTCGAAAGCGTACACTACGGCAAGTAATTCCATTTCCGTTGTAGTGTAATGTGCTTGAGCCTCGATCATCGTTTTGCTTGCATAGTGTATCGGCTGGAAGTGCTTGGTCTTACGTTGCCCCAGGACGGCCCCAACAGCAAAACGCTTGCTTCACACATTGATTTCAAAGGCAAGTCCACAATTCGGGAGATACCAGAAATTGGAGGCATGCCATGGGTTACTTCATCTTAGAGTTTTCAGCTTGCCTGTAACTTTGCATCTCTTTTGAGAAGATAAACGGAGTTTTCTTTTTCAAGGTGGCTAGGCTCATAAGGTATCCGAGGCTCGATTTTGGAAAGAAATCACTGAATAAAATCGCGCGCGGAATAGCAACCCGGCATGACGAGCACTAAGAAAACTCCGAATACCATCTTTCACTTCGGTAGTGGGATGAGGCACAATCTTTTGCCCAATGACATAAACTTCCTCGCACCCACTAGTGATCAATCACTGTCAATCCGGAACTTACGAACTTCTCGCGTTATGGCAAGGACTATGCCTTCCTTGACCATAAAGTGGCATGTTCTTATTAGCTCACAAGATTGGTGTCCTAACACCCGTTTGGCGCATTTAGTCTATCTGTGGGAAAGGCCAAAAATAAGAGGAGTTAAGAATCACCTGATAACAAAAACCGAGAAATCCATCCATGAAGACTTCATCGCGTTTTTTCCATATATGTGACATGAAGAAGATTGCACCATACAACCTTTGGAACGTGCCCGGTTGCATTGCATAACCAAAAGGCATGCGACGGATAGGCTAATGTCCCCGTAAGGGCAGGTGAAAGGTAGTCTTTTCTTGATTAGTTGGGTTCAATCGGGATTGAAAGTAGCTGGTGAAATCCGGTTCCAAAAGCAATAGTACTCATTTCGGTTAATCTTTAAAGAATTCTGATCCATAAATGGCAACGGGAAATGGTCTTTCGGTTGCATCATTGAGTTTTTCGGTATTTAGTCATGACTCAACTCGCATCCTTCGTAACCACCTAGTAGGTATTAACTCATTATCTATTCTTTTTTTTTTTATTTTTTACCCAGGGTTTATGCCTCCTCTTCTTTAAGGACACAATGAACCGGGCTTACCCAGGGACTGTCAGAGATAGGGTAAATTAACCCAGCATCAAGAATTTTGATAACTTCTTGCTTAATAACCTCATGGATTTTGGGGTTAACCCTTCTCTGATGTTGAACAATGGGTTTGGCATTTTCCTCCATCAAAATCTTATGGGTGCAAAACTGTGGATCTATCCCCTTAATATCAGAAATCTTCCAAGCTATGGCATGTTTATGTGACTTGAGAACCTTGATCAGGCGGTTTTATCCTCATCTTTTAAGTTTTTAGCGATTATGACGGGTAATTTGTCATCACCCTCCAAAAACGCATACTCAAGATAGGATGGTAAGTCTTTGAGTTCTAGGTCAGGAGGATCTTCACATGAAGATTTAATCTTTTCAGGCACATTAATTTCACAAAGTGGTGACGGAGGGAGATTTGGGTCACTATTGATCACACTTAACAATTCCTCAAGGTAAACAGTATCTTCCTCAGAATCATAGATGCCGTCAACACCCGATGGTATTGAATCATTGTGTTCAAGAAATGCATCGATCTCTTCCATAAGAAAATCACTACCTTCGAAGGGAGTGAAAGATGGAGAGCGAGAATCGATCATAAGGTCCGAAGGGGAAGTGGGATTGCCACTTTTAGAAATTTCAAGTACTTCTTAAACATATTCTTCACAAGCAATCTCAATAACATCGACTCGGTTCACCGATTCAATGATATTGTAGGAGAAGTCTTAGTATCACCAACTTTGAAGGTCACGGATTGGTCATCATGTCTAAGGATCATTTGTTCAACGTGAACATCTATCAAGGCACTTGTCGTTCTCAAGAAAGGTCTTCCTAGAATTAGGGGAACCCGAGGATCGGCAACGTAATCAACGACCATAAAATCGGCAGGAAAGAAGAACGTTCCAACTTTCACGAAAACATCTTCGGCGATGCCGGATTGATGCTTGCACCGAGATCGGCCAAGGCTAAGCATTCATTCATCTCCGGAAAATCATATGGTATAAGAAATCTACCGGGGTCTCCAAGTTTTTCGGGAAACTTTTTGAGGATAACCGCCGAGCAATTCTCGTTTACCGGAGCACTTAGTAATAGGAATAAGCAATTAGAATAAACTAACATGATAAATAAGCTAGAAAACTAAAACTGATAAACTCTTAAAATTATTTTGAAAAGGCAAATAAGTTCTACTGAAGACAGTAGACTAAAATTGGCTTAATCTACTCTAAAAAGCTAAAACAATCTTAAATAAGTAGAAACAATAAGCTAATAAGATAAAATGACCCACCAGTACTAACAGTACTAACTAACAGTACTAACTTGGAGTTAGTACTGCTAGTGCTGAGTTAGTACTGCTACCTTTGAAAATCAAGAAACATGAATAGCAGTAACTTACTTGGAGTTAGTACTGGTAGCTTTAAGTTAGTGCTGTTCCAAAAGTGAACTAGCAGTACTAACTTAAGGTTAGTACTGCTAGTTGAAAATACCCTTTAAAAATCATTTTTCTTTCAAACTAATCAAAAACAGATTATCTATTAACAAAATAAGATACTTATAAGCAATTTTAATTAAGAGTAAGCACTTAAATAAGCTGAAAATGCCCTAGCAGTGTTAACTCAAAACTAACAGTGTTAACAAATGAATTAACAGTTCTAAGCAAAATAAGCACCAAACATACTGATAAAGCACAATTGAGCAGTTCTACAATCAATAAGAAAAACAAGAAAAAGAAAAACTTACAACACCCTTGCTCAAAACAGGGTCAAACAATGAATCTACAAGCTCTAGCTTGCATAAAACAAGCTAGTGAGAGTCCATAAGCCCATCCAGAACTGGCTTATCATCCATAACATAAGCTGTGGTATATTTGAGAGTGATATTTGTGATTTTCTCTTAACTACTTAACTTTTTCTCTTTACTTAATGAAATCAGCTTATACATAAGCTGTGGTGAGAGCTTTTTTGAGCACAAAACAATATGATTAAGAAACTTAACACTGGTATTGTAAATTGACTTAAAAACTTCAAACTTGCATTAATCTTGAAAGTGTTACAAAGCTGAAAGTAAAAAGCTGTAATGACTTAAAACAAACTGAAAATTAGCTAAATTATTTTTAAGATTAAAAACTAAAAAACTTTTAGGGGATGCTAAAAAAGCTGTAAGGACTGAAAATAAGGTAAGTTATTAAAAAATAAAAACTAGATAAAAACTAAGATTATGATACCCCGCCTCAAAGGCTTACAAGAAGCTCTATATATAGCCGAAGTATTGGACTTGCATCTTGTGCTTCTTTGGAGAGATAAAACCAAGTGTGCTAGTTGTGTGAGGAGAGACTAAAGCAAATCCCAGCCTTTGATTTCTTTTGAGCTTCTTTGGAAACAATCTCAGCCATCGAAGTGCTTTTGGGAATGGAGAGGGATTGCCAACATGGACTTTTATAAAGCTGGGGGGGAAAGTAGGGTGGATGAAATGATTTTGGTAGGGTGTTGAGTGATTTTGCAGGGGAAGTATGGGAGCAAAACAAGGTGCGGGCTGGTTTTGGTATTGGCGGGAGAAAAGTTATACAAGTTGGGTTGTGACAGAGAGAGGTTGAAGATGATTAAGGGAATGTTTGGCTTGTGTACAAGAAAAGCCCCTCTACATCTTTCTTCTTTTCATTTCCTTTTTCCCCTTTCTTTCTTTTATAAATGAACTTTTCCAAATTTGCATAATCAGCCCCTGCCTTTGCTTCCTTAATAATATAACTTAGGGGTTTGGCAATTTTGACCCCTTAAGTTATATTTTTCTTTGCTTTTTCTTCTCGGATTTGACTTGACTTTGATTGGGCTTCGTCTTCACACACTTTTCCATCTCGTGTCCTGTTTTGACGATTTGTGCTTGGTTTTCCGTCTTTTTGTAAGATATCCATTTCCTGCACAATACAAATGCAAACATACAAATACAATGTATTTTTGGTATGTTTTTATTCTTTTTAAGTCTGTTTTAAATGGAGAATGGTATGTGTAATTAAGCACATATCAAAATCCCCCAAACTAAGATGTTGCGTGTCCCACGCAATGCTATGAAGTAAGCACTCGAGAAACCAAAAATCTCAAATCCCCTCGACTAATAACTTGGAAAAGTAGCCAAGCGTTTATCAAAGGGAATAAAAGAATCAATAGCCTCGATAAGTCCCGGTTCTCACCAATTTTTATATTTACACAACTACTCTAAATTTTTTTTTTTTTTTTTATATTTATTTTTTTTATACAAGTTTGACTTCCTTTATTTATCAACAATGGGATCATAGAATGAGAAATGTTCGTAGAATAATCCACGGACGTCCTGACGGATAATTTCATCGTCCCCGATTTTTTTCACAAGTCCCAAGCTAAGCAATTAAACAAGATCATTGTCGATATAAGTTAAGATGTTAAGCCCTCATACTTATGACTTGTGAACCTTTTACTCCCAACATGGATATATGATTTGAATGTGTGTGCTCGTTTTTACCATAGATCAACTTATTTTCATAGTCATAATTCAAGATGAATCACGACTCAAAGCAACAACTTATTAGGTACTTGTAACTTGATTTTAAACCATAGAACTTTTTGCAACATATTTATCATTTTCATAAGTTCTTAAAGCTAGGAATGTGTTGCTTAGTTTGAACACCTACCTAGGCCTCGCTCCCTAGTAGGATATCACAACCAACGACCGGTGTTCTTAGTTTGAAAACCCACCCCGTTGCTAGCGTAGTGGGGAATCACATCAACACCTTCTTCCTAATATGGCTAAGGATCGGTGTCTTAGTTTGAACCCTCACCTAGACCTTTCTTCCAAGTGAGATATCACAACACACCAAATTCCTAGAAGTAAAGACGTCTTAGTTTGAACCCCCACCTCGTTGCTAGCGGAGTGGGATATCACAACACATCTATTACTAGCTCCATATGATCAAATGCATGCTTCATTGGCATTTTATCTTTTAAAACCTTGCTTTTAAAGAATCAAGTTACAGATTTGAAGCTTTTTCTGAAAACATCGATTGACTTAGTTGGATTAAAATGAGCACGTATGATTAGGTGGATTAGAAGCTTATGGGAGAAAAAGAATACAAGTTATTCATATAAGTTTTGAGACGAATCTTGCTTACACATAAACTTATATCTAACTCTATCACTTCTTGCTCTTCACCTTATTAAAATTCTAAGCAATAGAATTCGTGAAAGCTTGGCCTGAAGGGACTAGCTAGGGCTCAATACGCCCGATCGAGTCAAAAATTATTCTTATTCTACCCAAAAGAAAAGTCAAAACTGTGACAAAACATTTATTTTATTTTTGAAAAAATAATTTTTCATTTTTTTTGGTATTTTTGCAAAAATTTTGGTGAAAATACGGGATTACGTGGTAACAATGTTGCAGGCAACAATCAAATCGAAGATACCCCCCCAAACTAGTACTAAACATCGTCCTCGATGTTTTGAAGGGTACTACGTTATCCTAAGGCCGTTTATGAAGTATGCCAAATGATAAAACGTTAGTCGATTAGATTAGGATATCGGGATTCCCAAAATGAAGCTGAGGATTTAAAGCTCGAGTGATCGAATAGACAAAACCGAGAACACGAGAGCCTTCACAATCCGGGCAATCCTGGACAATTAACAACACAAACACAAAACACGGGAAATGGAAGAGGCGAGCCTTCACACAACAAGAAAACACTTATTTATTTCTATACAATATTACGATAAGCATGGGGTGCCTCCCACGAAGCGCTTGTTTAAGGTCGCTATGCTTGACCCGTCACCTGAATTTATTGGACATTTGGGAATGTTTGGAGATCCGGGACTACCAATTGTGGTAAGTCCCCTCCAAAGTAGTGCTTAACACGATGACCATTCACTTTGAAATTCGGCCCGTTGGCTTGAGATAACTCAACAGTGCCGTAAGGAAAGACTTGGGTTACAGTGAATGGTCCAGACCAGCGGGTTTTAAGCTTTCCTGAGAAAATCTTTAATCTAGAGTTAAAGAGGAGGACTCGATCACCGACGTTGAAAACGCGATTTTTGATCTTGGAGTCGTGAATCCTTTTTGTTTTTTCTTTATAGATCAAAGAGTTCTCATAAGCTTCATCACGGAGCTCATTAAGTTCATTCAGTTGAACTTTCCTATGGTCACCAGCGGTTTTCAGATCAAAGTTTGTATGTTTTAAGGCCCAGTAGGCCTTGTGTTCAAGCTCGATCGGAAGATGGCATGCCTTCCCATACACAAGCTTGTAAGGAGTACACCCAATGGGTGTTTTGTAAGCGGTGCGGAAAGCCCATAAAGCATCTTCGAGCTTATCTGACCAAGAGGTACGATTTTCGCCTACGGTCCTTTCAAGAATTCGTTTCAAACCACGATTGGATACCTCAACTTGTCCACTTGTTTGTGGATGATACGCGGTGGAGAGACGATGAGTGACTCCGTATTTAAGCATGACCTTTGCAAATTGGTCATTGCAAAAATGGGTTCCGCGATCACTTATGATTGCACGAGGGGTACCGAATCTGGCGAAGAGAGATTTAAGAAATTTGCAAACAACTCGGGCGTCATTGGTGGGGAGCGCTTTTGCTTCAACCCATTTTGATAAATAATCAACGGCCACGAGGATGTATTTGTTGCCTTTGGATGATGGGAATGGCCCCATAAAGTCAATGCCCCAGACGTCAAAGATTTCACAAACTTGGATGGAGTTTTGTGGCATCTCATCCCGTTGTGAAATTTTTCCTTGACGCTGGCACGAGTTGCAGTGTTTAACCAACTCATGGGCATCTTTGTAGATTGTGGGCCAAAAGAATCCGGAATCGAAGACTTTTCTTGCTGTGTAGTTAGCACCGTGATGTCCACCGGTGGGACCATCGTGGCAAGCCATGAGGATGTCATGGGCTTCTTTGCCAAAAATACAACGTCGAATAACTTGATCCGCACAGATTTTAAACAGAAAGGGATCTTCCCAGAAATAATGCTTCACGTCTTTGAAGAATTTTCTTTTCTGCTGGGTTGACATCCCCTTGATCACGAAATTTCCCGCATGGTAGTTTGCGATGTCAGCAAACCATGGGGTACTAGTATCACGAACAGCAATCGAACTAAGAGTTTCAAGAGGAAACTTTTCATTTATCTCTTTTGGATCGAGTTCATTCTCGTGAGGATTCTCTAAGCGTGATAGATGATCAGCTGCTAGGTTCTCAGCTCCTTTTGTGTCAACTACATCAAAGTCGAACTCTTGAAGGAGCAGAACCCATCGGAGCAATCTCGCCTTAGAATCTTTTTTAGCAAAGAGATACTTGAGGGCGGAATGATCCGTATACACAGTGCATTTGTTCATGACAAGGTACGATCGGAATTTTTCGAATGCGTACACCACGGCTAACATTTCTTTCTCTGTCGTGGTGTAACGTGATTCCGCCTCATTCATCGTTTTACTTGCGTAATGTATAGGCCTGAAATGTTTCTCATGACGTTGCCCCAAGACTGCACCCAAGGCGAAATCGCTTGCATCGCACATAAGTTCAAATGGTTTATTCCAGTCTGGGGCAATCAGGATAGGAGCCTCAGTTAGATTCTTTTTGAGAGTGTTAAATGCTTCAATACACTCTTTGGAAAATAAAACGAGAGTCGTCTTTTCAAGCAATGGGTCATGGGACGGGCTATTTTTGAGAAATTCTGGATGAATCTTCTATAAAACCCGGCATGCCCAAGAAAACTACGGACACCTTTTACAGTAGTCGGGTGAGGGAGCTTGGCGATAACGTCAATCTTAGCTCGATCGACCTCAATTCCCGACTTGGAGATTTTATGTCCAAGAACAATGCCTTCCTTAACCATGAAATGGCTTTTCTCCCAGTTTAGAGCTAAATTTGTGTCTTCACACCGGGCTTAGCATCTTTTCCAAATGGGTTAGGCATGTAGAGAAAGAACTTCCAAAAACCGAAAAGTCATCCATAAATACTTCCATCGTTTTTTTACGATCATGTCGTGGAAGATTGCCGTCATACATCTCTGGAAATGCCTGGTGCATTGCAGAGGCCAAAGGCATTCGGTGGTAGGCAAGTTTCGTATGGTCAAGTAAATGTTGTCTATTCCTGATCATTTGGGTCGATGGTAATTGAAAATAGCCTGAGAAACCATCGAGAAAACAATAGTATTCGTTTCCCCGCGAAGTCTCGAGCATTTGGTCAGAAATGTGTATTTGAAAGTGGTCATTTCGAGTGGCTCATTCAACTTTCGGTAGTCAATGCATACCCAGCCATCCCTAACTAATCGAGTTGGGATCACTCATTTTTGCTCATTCTCAACTACTGTAAAACCACCTTCTTTTGGTACACGTGTACCGGGCTTACCCAGGGACTAGTCCGAGATAGGTAAATTTAATCCAGCATCAAGAAGTTTTTCAACTTCTTTTTTGATGACATCGTGGATTTTTGGGTTCCCTCTCTGATGTTGGACCGCTGGTGTGTAGTCCTCTTCCATTAGAATTTTGTGAGTACAAAATTCCGGGGTTAATACCCTTGATATCGGAAAGTTTCCAAGCGATGGCTCGCTTGTGGGACTGCAACACTTTTATGAGAGCGGCTTTCTCCAAGACACTTAAATCTTTAGCAATGATGACTGGTAACTTGTTGTCACCCTCCAAATCATATTCAAGGTGTTGGAGGTAAGTCCTTGAGCTCGACCTCGGGAGGTTCATCAATTGATGTTTCATTGGTTTTGGCTTCACAAATCTTAAGTTCTTTTCTAACCTCAGGAAAATAATTTGCATGGTTGGAAAGTGGTGATAAGGGCTCAATGTTTAGAATAGCTTCAAGAAGAAGAATGTCTTCCTCGGGATCACATTCCGCATCATCAATTCCTGATTTATACGAAGTATCAGAAAGTTCAGCCTCGATTTCTTCAAGAATGAAATCACTACCCTCGAATGGAGTGAGGGTGGGAGAAGTGTATCAACCTAGGTCAAGAAGGATTGGAATTTCCATTTGCTAATTCTTACGAAAACCTAAACCTCTTGAGAATATCCTCCAAGTTAATATCAATAATCGACCTTGTTAACTGATTCTATGGCATTGAAGAAGAATTTTTTCGTATCTCCTACTTGAAATCACGGATTGGTCATCCATGTCTTAAGGTCATCTTTTCACCGTGTACATCAATCAAGGCTCTTGCCGTTCTTAAAAATGGTCTTCCTAAAATCAACGGGACTCTAGGGTCGGCATCATAGTCAACTACCACAAAATCGGCTAGAAAGTAGAAGGTTCCAACCTTCACAAAAACATCTTCGGCTATGCCGGTGGGAGTGGAGATCGATCGGTCGGCTAACTCGAGTATCATCCTAGTTTTGGTTAGTCTTTGGAGATTAAGCTTTTCAAAAACGGAGAGTGGCATTAGATTGATGCTTGCACCGAGATCGGCCAGGGCCAAGCATTCATCCAACTCTGGGAAATCACACGGTATCAGAAATCTACCCGGGTCTCCTAATTTTTCGGGAAATGTCTTTAGGATGACTGCCGAGCAATTTTCATTAACCGGTGTTTTGGTTAATTCCAAGATCTTGTCTTTGTTGTTCAAAAGCTTTCTGAACATTGGTGCAAACTTAGGCATGTGCAGGAGAGCATCCGCGAAGCTCAGCTCGAAGTGGAGATTCCGAAAAATTTCCATGAATTTCAAAGCTAAAAGGTCGTCCTTTTCGCGGACTTTCTCCTTGTTTACCCTAGATGGATATGGTAAAGTCGTTTTGGATCTAGGCATGACAACTGGTTCATCAACTTGGACTATCGGAGGTTGGACGTCTTTGGTACTTCCGTTAGGAAGCACCGTGTCCTTTGTCACCTCGGTTTCAACTTCCACCACCGGAGGTGGAATTTGAGGTCCATCATATGAAACACCGCTTCTGGTGGTGATTGCTTTCAATTCACCTTTCGGGTTAGCAATGGTGTTGCTTGGAAGAGAACCCGAACTTGAAGTAGAAGCTTGGTTGGAATTTACGATTTTGGTGAGCAAGTCGGTTATGTTGGTCATTTGGTTTTGCATGTTTTGCATAACCGCATCATTAGCCTTGACATAGCTCTCAAAATCAGTTTTTGACACACCCGAAGCTTGATGAGCTGGAGCTTGGTAAGCTGGGTGTTGATTAACCGGGGGTTGATACATTGGGGCTTGTTGTTGAACCTGGGGTCGTTGGATTTGACCCTGGTTGTAGCCATTCCCACGGTTTTGGTTTTGGTTCCAACGATTCTGATTGTTGGCTTGGCTGTTGTGTTCATGGGAGGAAAACCGGGTGTTTGATTTTGGTTGCCATATGTGTGCCGTATCGGTAACCGAATTTGCTTGGTTTGAACTTGCTGCGGCTGCTTGCGAGACGTATTCTTGGATGTTATCTCGGTAATTGTTGCTATCGGTAGCCGGACAATTACGATATGAGTGGGCACCACCGCAGGTAACACAACTTTGCTCAACCGCTTTTACGGGAGCGGGAGCTGGAACTGGAGATGTCTGCTTGTCGAGAAGTAGAGCTCTAACCATATCTTTTAATTCAGCAACATCGGGAGATACTACTCCGAATGTGGAAGCGCTTGTATCACTTAAGCTACAATGTGCTTGCTTCGGGAGTGACTAACTATGGGCTTTCTCTCGAGAAGCTTGAGCCTCAACGGGCCCTTTTGACCAAAAAGTTAACCACCTGCGGCGAGTTCAACGAGTCCTTGATCATTAACATTTCAAGGCATTGTAAAATGTAATCAAGTTGTGAATTCCGAGAATCCATGATGTGGACAAGCTCGGATGAAGATCTTTGAGATCGATCCCAAGCCTCACTTAACTTCTCATCAAATCAATTGTTTGAATAGTAATATCGATCCGGAAGATTTTTGTCGTTTTAGAAGTTGGGAAAAACATGATTGATTTAATTTAAAGCAACTAGGTTATCCATGTATGAATTGATCGAGGGGTTATTCTTTCTCAAGCCATCTCCGGCTGCCCCCGTCGAAGAGAAAGTAAAAAGCATCAACTTAATAGATGTGGTAGGGACATTAGGATATCTCAAGTCGAGGTGATTTATTGAAGTAACGGATGTGTGCATGTGTGGTCCTCTTTGTCATGTCCAAGAACGTACGTGTTCTAGACAAGAGTTAGTGAACGCCATGCTTGATCTCAAAATTTTGCTGGCCTCGATTTTCATGAACAACATTGCATCCCAGAATCCCTCGGTGGGAAGCCTGGAAGCAAATCATATAGTTTTCGATTATACAGCATCGTATCTTTGGAAGGTTCAACAAGATTCGGAGGAACTTGTTGTTGTCGACGTTTACGGGCTTGAGAACGAGTGCGCATGCACAAAATAGAAATATAAAAAGAAAATTTACACTAATTTTTTTTTGGTTTTTTTTAATGATTTATTCACAATGTATTTTACCGGACAATGAGATAAGACAACTTCTACCAAATAATCTACTTACTTCACGGTAGCTCTCAAAAAGATAAACGCACAGGTGAGCGGAGGAGTAGGAATAGCGCGAAGCTTATTTCTCCTTTCGGGTCGTAGTTCCTTGGAACAACCCTCCTTATACCCACTTTATAGTTTGTCTAACTTTTCAAGGTGAGTCGTATGTCGTAAGAGACACAAATGGCAAGTTTTTAAATCTTTTGTTCGATTTGGGAACCAACAAGTTCACCGGAAGTTATTATGATAATACCTCAATTGAGAATATTATATTTTGGTATTTTTACCAATTTGTGAATTTTATTTCTTTTTATGGAAAATGTTTTTATATTTTTGGTTTTTTTTTTGTTTTTAGATGATAATTATACTAATAAAAGAAACTGAAAAATATTTTTGTACTTTTTATGTTTTTATAAAGAAAATATTCACAGATGCAAACTCAAATTGTCAAAAGTGACGATAATCGTTTTTCAGCCTCCCCGGCAACGGCGCCAAAATTTGACTCTGGTTGAACTCACCCCTTTAATATGTACCAATAAATATCAACACACAAAAAGGATCAGAATAACGCGAGACCAATGAAACCGGAAGCAGTATAGAATGTTCCCGGGTCGTTATGTCCCAACGAGGCTAGAATGGAAAATCGAGAGACGATTGATGATTGATGTTTGAATATGACAAGGATTAGGATTTGGCACCAAACTTTAATAAGCAAATGCACATAAAAGAAAGGCAAAGAAAATAAGCTGGAACAAGAATAAAAACTAGAAATGGTAAAAACACTTAAAACTTTTACACTAAAACACAAATAAGCTCAAATAAGCTTAAGGTAAACCAAATAAGTTAAACTAACTCTAAATCAGCAAATTCAAAAAGCAAATAAGCTAAATTAAGCAAGAAAAACTCAGCAGTACTAATAACAGTACTAACAGTTTTAACTACCAGTACTAACTTGGGGTTAGTACTGCTAGCGTTAAGTTAGTACTGCTAGCTTAAGGTTAGTACTGTTAGTACAATGAAGCAAGAAATAAGCAAATAAGCTAAAACAGATATTTAACTACCCCTAATAAGCACTCAGTAATACGAAGGATCACCTAGAATGAACTACAATGGCTAATAAGCTAAAAAGCTACAAACTGATACATTATTGAAAATACTTTGAAAAGGAAAATAAGCTTAAATAAGCTTACTCTTAAAGACAGTAAAGGAAAATGGTTTAATCTATTCTAAAAGGCTAAGGAAATCTTAAATAAGCAGAAATAATAAGCTGATAAGCTAAAATGAACAACCAGTACTAACAGTACTAACTTGGAGTTAGTACTGCTGGCTTTAAGTTAGTACTGCTAGTGAAAAATCCTAAAAGAGAACTAGCAGTACTAACTCTGGGTTAGTACTGCTAGTTGAAAATATCCCTTAAAGTTTTCAAAAATCATTTTTGTTTCAAACTGATTAAAAACAGATTATCAAATAACAAATTAAAATACTTATAAGCAGACTTTAATCAAGAATAAGCACTTAAATAAGCTGAATTAGTCTAACAGTATTAACTCAAAACTAACAGTTTTATTAAATGCACTAACAGTACTAACTAAGAAAGTGATACAAACTATTTTTAAACTA
Source organism: Tanacetum coccineum (assembly GCA_026074375.1). Taxonomy (NCBI): domain Eukaryota; kingdom Viridiplantae; phylum Streptophyta; class Magnoliopsida; order Asterales; family Asteraceae; genus Tanacetum; species Tanacetum coccineum. The sequence goes on along the minus strand of BQNB010029426.1, from coordinate 33,095 downwards.
ACAACTAAGCAAGATAAGCACTAAACATCATAATAAAGCATTCATAAGCAAATATAAGTAATAAATAAGCACTTGTTAACAGTTCTGCAGTAAATAAGAAATATAAGAAAAAGAAAGACTTACAACACCCTTGCTCAAAACAGGGTTAAACAAAGAGTCTACAAGCTCTAGCTTGTATAAAACAAGCTAGTGAGAGTCCATAAGCCCATCCAGAACTGGCTTATCATCCATAAATTAAGCTGTGGTATATTTGAGAGTGATTTTTGTAATTTTCTCTTAACTACTTAACTTTTTATTTTTACCTAATGAAAACAGCTTATAAGTAAGCTGTACTGATGGCTTTTTGAACACAAAACAATATAATGAATGAACTTGATAACTGGAATTGTAAATTGATTTAAAACCTTAAATTTGTATTAAAACTTGAAAGAGTTACAAGATGAAAGTAAAAGCTGTAAATGACTGAAAATAAGCTAAGTTAAATTAAGAGTTAAAAACTAAAAACTAACATAGATGCCTCAAAGGCTTACAAAAAGCTCTATTTATAGCCGAAGTCTTCATCTCTTGGACTTGCAGCTTGTGTTTCTTTTGTGAGAGCAAAAACCAAGTGTGCTTGTTGTGTGAGGTAATTCTAAAGCTAATCCCAGCCTTTAATTTCTTTTGTGCTTCTTTGGAGTCAATCTCAGCCATTGAAGATACTTGGGAAAGGTGAGGGATTGCCAACATGGACTTTATACAGCTGGGGGGAAATAGTAGGGTGGTTGAAATGATTTTGGCTAGGGTGTCGAGTGGTTTTTGCAGGGAAGAAGTATGGGAAGACATCCAAGTTGCACCTGGGTTTTTGTTGGGGCGGGAAAGATGGCTTTATGGGTAAGTAGGCAGTTTTGTCCCCTCAAGTTATATAACTTGAATGTAATCTCTGCCCGGTTTACAACTTTGACCCTTGTCTTGTTATTTTAGTAATACAACTTGAGGTTTGGCAATTATAGTCCCTCAAGTTGTATTTTCTTCACTTGGTTGACTTTTGACTTTGTCCTTTCCATTCCATGCTTGGTTTTGTTTGTTTTTGGCTTTCTTTTTGTTCCTTTTCTTGAATATCCGTATCCTGCGCAATACAACAGCAAAACATACAAATACAATGTATTTTTGGTACGTTTTTAGTCATTTAAGTCCGTTTTAATTGAAAATGGTATGTGTAATTAAGCACATACCAAAATCCCCCATACTAAGGTATTGCCGTGTCCTCACGCAATGTTATGAAGTAAACACTTAAGAAAACTAAGAATCTCGATCCCCCTCGACTAATAACCTCGAAAAGTAGCAAAGTGTTCGTCAAGGGGAACAAAGAATCAAAAGCTTCGACAAGTCCCGTTTTCACCATTTCTTTATATGTACACTAACTATCCCTAATATTTTTGGATTTTCCTTTTTCTTTTCTTGACTGCCTGTTCGACTTCCTTTATTTTATAAACACTGGGATCATAGAATGAGAAGCGTCCATAGAATAATCTACGGATGTCCTGAAGGATAAATTCATCGTCCCCGATTTTTCACTAGTTCCAAACCAAGCAATTAAACAAGATCATTTGTCAATATAAGTCTAAATGTTAAGCACTCATACTCATGACTTGTGAACTTTTAACTCCCATCATGGATATATGATTTAAATGTGTGTACTCATTTCAACTCAACCATAGATCAACTTATTTTCATAGTCGTAATTCAAGATGAATCATGACTCAGAGCAACAACTTATTAGGACCTTGTAACTTGATTTTTAAGAACGAAATTTTAACTGTAGAACTTTTTGCAACATCTTTATCATCATAATCATAAGTTCTTAAAGCTAGGAATGCGTTGCTTAATTTGAACACCTACCTAGGCCTCGCTCCCTAGTAGGATATCACAACCAACGACCGGTGTTCTTAGTTTGAAAACCCACCCCGTTGCTAGCGTAGTGGGAAATCACATCAACACCTTCTTCCTAATATGGCTAAGGATAGGTGTCTTAGTTTGAACCCTCACCTAGACCTCGCTTCCTGGTGAGATATCACAACACACCAAATCCCTAGAAGTAAAGATGTCTTAGTTGAATTGAAACGAGTACGTATGATAAAGTGGATTAAAAGCTAATGGGAGAAAAAACCACAAGTTACTCATATAAGCTTTAGAAGAATCTTGCTCAGCACATAAACTTATATTTAACTCTATCACTTCTTGTTCTTCACCTTATTAAAATTCGAAACACAGAATTCGTGAAAGCTTAGCCTACAATTGAGGAACTAGCTAGGGCTCAACACGCCCGATCGAGTCAAAAATTATTCTTATTCTACCCATTAGGAGAGTCGAAACTGCGACAAAATACTTATTTTATTTTTGAAAATTTTAAATTTTTTCATTTTTTTGGTATTTTTGCTAGAATTTGGTGGTAAAAACGGGATTACGTGATAACAACGACTGCAGGCAAAATCAAATCGAAGATCCCTCCCCATACTAGAGCTAAACATCGTCCTCGATGTTTCAAAGGGGGTACCTACGTAAATCTAAGGCCGTTTATGAAGTGTGCCAAAAGATAAAACGTTAGTCGATTAGATTTGGATACTGGATTCCCAAAATGAAGCTGAGGATGCGAAACTCTTGATAAAAATACAAGCACGGGAGTCTTCACAATCCTGGCAACCCTGGACAATAACAACACAAACACGAAACACGGTAATGGAAGATGCTAGCTCCTACACAACAAGAAAACACTTATTCATTTTTACATAATACTACGATAAGCATGGGGTGCCTCCCACGAAGCGCTTGTTTAAGGTCGCTATGCTTGACCCGTCACCTGAATTTATTGGACATTGGGGAAGGTCTGGAGATCTGGGACTACCAATTGTGGTACGTCCCCTCCAAAGTAGTGCTTTAAACGATGACCATTCACTTTGAAATTTGGCCCGGAGTTTTGGGATAACTCGACGGTGCCGTACGGGAAAACTTGTAATGAGTGAATGGTCCCACTCCAGCGGTCTTATGCTGCTGAGAAAATCTTCAATCTAGAGTTAATAGAGGACTCGATCTCGACGTTGAAAATGCGTATTTGATCTTGGAGTCGTGAATCCTCTTTGTCTTTTCTTTATAATTCAAGAGTCTCACAAGCTGCAATCACGAGCACATTTAAGTTTCATTCATCTGAACTTTCCTACGGTCCACCAGAGGTGTTTTTAGGTCCAAAGTATTATATGTTTTTAAGGCCCAGTAGGCCTTGTGTTCGAGCTCAATCGGAAGATGACATGTCTACCCGTACACTAACTTGTATGGAGTACACCCGATGGGTGTTTTGTAAGCTGTGCGGAAAGCCCAAAGTGCGTCATCTAATTTATCCGACCAAGATGCACGATTTTCACCCACGGTCCTTTCAAGAATTCGTTTCAAACCACGATTGGATATCCACAACTTGTTCCACTTATTTTGTGGAGATACCGGTGGAGAGACGATGGTGACTCCGTGAATTAAGCAAGACCCTTTGCAAATTGTTCATTGGCAAAAAAGGGTTCCGCGGATCACTATGATATGCATCGAGGGGCCACGAATCTGGCGAAGAGAGATTTAAGAAATTTGCAGACAACTCGGGCGTCATTGGTGGGGAGCGCTTTTGCTTCAACCCATTTTGATAAATAATCAACGGCCACAAGTATGTATTTGTTCCCTCTTGAAGACGGGAATGGCCCCATAAAATCAATGCCCCCATGTTTAAAGATTCGCAAACTAAAATAGAGTTTTTGTAGCATCTCATCACGTTTGCGAAATTTTACCTTGACGTTGACATATGTCACATCGGGTGACAAAGTCGTGGGCATCCTTGTAGATCGTGGGCCAATAGAAACCTGAATCGAAGATCTTTTTAGCTGTGTAATTGGCACCGTAGTGTCCCCCGGTGGGTCCACTGTGGCAAGCTTTGAGGATGTCAAAAGCTTCTTGCCCCGAAACACAACGTCGAATAACTTGATCCGCACAGATTTTAAACAGAAAGGGATCTTCCCAGAAATAATGCTTCACGTCTTTGAAGAATTTTCTTCTGCAGGTGTTTGACATCCCTTTGATCACGAAATTTCCCGCATGGTAGTTTGCGATGTCACAACCATGGGGTACTAGCATCAAGAACAGCAATTGAACTAAGAGTTTCAAGAGGAAACTTTTCATTTATTCTCTTGGATCGTAGCTCATTCTTGTGAGCTATCTCTAATCGAGATAGAGATCAAGCCCTAGTCCAGCTCCATTTCGTGTCAACTACAATCAAAGCAGAACTCTTGAAGGAGCAGAACCCATCGGAGCAATCTCGCCTAGAATCTTTCTAGCAAAGAGATACTTGATGTGGCGCAATGATCCGTATACATAGTGCAAATTTTTTCATGACAAGTAAGATCGTAATTTTTGAATGCTACACCACGGCTAACAATTCTTTCTCTGTCGTGGTGTAATGTATTCAGCCTCCATTCATTGTTTTACTTGCATAATGTATAGGCCTGAAATGTTTCTCTTGACGTTGTCCCAAGACTGCACCTAAGGCGAAATCGCTTGCATCGCACATAAGTTCAAATGGTTCATTCCAGTCTGGGGCAATCAGGATTGGAGCCTCGTTTAGAATCCTTTTTGAGAGTGTTTAAATGCTTCAATACACTCTCTGGAAAATAAAACGAGAGTCGTCTTTTCAAGCAATGGGTCATGTGATGGGCTATTTTTGAGAAATTCTGGATGAATCTTCTATAAAACCCGGCATGCCCAAGAAAACTACGGACACCTTTTACAGTAGTCGGGTGAGGGAGCTTGGCGATAACGTCAATCTTAGCTCGATCGACCTCAATTCCCGACTTGGAGATTTTATGTCCAAGAACAATGCCTTCCTTAACCATGAAATGGCTTTTCTCCCAGTTTAGAGCTAAATTGGTGTCTTCACACCGGGCTTAGCATCTTTTCCAAATGGGTTAGGCATGTAGAGAAAGAACTTCCAAAAACCGAAAAGTCATCCATAAATACTTCCATCGTTTTTTTACGATCATGTCGTGGAAGATTGCCGTCATACATCTCTGGAAATGCCTGGTGCATTGCAGAGGCCAAAGGCATTCGGTGGTAGGCAAGTTTCGTATGGTCAAGTAAATGTTGTCTATTCCTGATCATTTGGGTCGATGGTAATTGAAAATAGCCTGAGAAACCATCGAGAAAACAATAGTATTCGTTTCCCCGCGAAGTCTCGAGCATTTGGTCAGAAATGTGTATTTGAAAGTGGTCATTTCGAGTGGCTCATTCAACTTTCGGTAGTCAATGCATACCCAGCCATCCCTAACTAATCGAGTTGGGATCACTCATTTTTGCTCATTCTCAACTACTGTAAAACCACCTTCTTTTGGTACACGTGTACCGGGCTTACCCAGGGACTAGTCCGAGATAGGTAAATTTAATCCAGCATCAAGAAGTTTTTCAACTTCTTTTTTGATGACATCGTGGATTTTTGGGTTCCCTCTCTGATGTTGGACCGCTGGTGTGTAGTCCTCTTCCATTAGAATTTTGTGAGTACAAAATTCCGGGGTTAATACCCTTGATATCGGAAAGTTTCCAAGCGATGGCTCGCTTGTGGGACTGCAACACTTTTATGAGAGCGGCTTTCTCCAAGACACTTAAATCTTTAGCAATGATGACTGGTAACTTGTTGTCACCCTCCAAATCATATTCAAGGTGTTGGAGGTAAGTCCTTGAGCTCGACCTCGGAGGTTCATCTGGAGATGTTTCATCGGTTTTGGTTTCACAAATCTTAAGTTCTTTTCTAATCTCAGAAAAATAATTTGCATGGTTGGGAAGTGGTGATAAGGGCTCACTATTTAGGATAGCTTCAAGAAGAAGAATGTCCTTCTCGGGATCACATTCGGCATCATCAATTCCTGACTTATATGAAGTATCAGAAAGTTCAGCCTCGATTTCTTCAAGAATGAAATCACTACCCTCGAATGGAGTGAGGGTGGGAGAAGTTGTATCAACAATTGGTTCCAAGTATGGAATGGAATTTCCATTCGCTAATACTTCCGAGAAACCTAAGAACTCTTGAGAATATTCCTCACATGCTATATCAATAAGGTTGACCTTGTTAACTGATTCCCTGGCATTGTAGGAGAAATTTTTCGTATCACCTACTTTGAAAGTCACGGATTGGTTATCATGTCTTAAGGTCATCTCTTCACCGTGTACATCAATCAAGGCTCTTGCCGTTCTTAAAAATGGTCTTCCTAAAATCAACGGGACTCTAGGGTCGGCATCATAGTCAACTACCACAAAATCGGCAGGAAAGTAGAAGGTTCCAACCTTCACGAAAACATTTTCGGCTATGCCGGTGGGAGTGGAAGTCGATCGGTCGGCCAACTCGAGTATCATCTTAGTTTTGGTCAGTCCTTGGAGATTAAGCTTTTCAAAAACTGAGAGTGGCATTAGATTGATGCTTGCACCGAGATCGGCCAGGGCTAAGCATTCATCCAACTCTGGAAAATCGCACGGTATCAGAAATCTACCTGGGTCTCCTAATTTTTCGGGAAATGTCTTTAGGATGACTGCCGAGCAATTTTCATTAACCGGTGTTTTGGTTAATTCTAAGATCTTGTCTTTGTTGTTCAAAAGCTTTCTGAACATTGGAGCAAACTTAGGCATGTGCAGGAGAGCATCCGCGAAGCTCAGCTCGAAGTGGAGATTCCGAAAAATTTCCATGAATTTTAAAGCTAAAAGGTCGTCCTTTTCGCGGATTTTTTCCTTGTTAACCCTAGATGGATATGGTAAACTCATTTTTGTTTTAGGCATGACAACTGGTTCATCAACTTGGACTATCGGAGGTTGGACGTCTTTGGTACCCCCGTTAGGAAGCACCGTGTCCTTTGTCACCTCGGTTTCAACTTCCACCACCGGAGGTGGAATTTGAGGTCCATCATATGAAACACCGCTTCTGGTGGTGATTGCTTTCAATTCACCCTTCGGGTTAGCAATGGTGTTGCTAGGAAGAGAACCCGAACTTGAAGTAGAAGCTTGGTTGGAATTTACGATTTTGGTGAGCAAGTCGGTTATGTTGGTCATTTGGTTTTGCATGTTTTGCATAACCGCATCATTAGCATTGACATAGCTCTCAAAATCAGTTTTTGACACACCCGAAGCTTGATGAGCTGGAGCTTGGTAAGCTGGGTGTTGATTAACCGGGGGTTGATACATTGGGGCTTGTTGTTGAACCTGGGGTCGTTGGATTTGACCCTGGTTATAACCATTTCCACGGTTTTGGTTTTGGTTCCAACGATTCTGATTGTTGGCTTGGTTGTTGTGTTGCATGGGAGGAAAACCGGGTGGTCTGATTTGGTTTGCCATCGGTGGCGGACGGTAACCGGAGGAGTTTGGTCTGTGATTTGGTTTGCCTTCGGTGGCGGCGGTACACCGGTATTTCCATGGTTAAAATTTGTTGTTTTTTTTTTTTCTTTTTACGGCTGCTTGCCGAGACGTAGTCTTGGATATTATCCGGTAATGTTGCTATCGGTAGCCTGGACAATACGATTATGAGTTGGGCACACCGCAAGGTAACAAACTTTTGCTCAACTGCTTTTATAGGAGGGGAAAGCTTGTTTTGCGTTTTTTTATCGAGAATCAATGCTCTAACCATATCTTTCAGCTCCGCAACATCGGATGAAACTGCTGGGTTGGAAGAGTTTGTACTTACTTTGGAAACAATGGCCTTGCTCTTGCCCATTGACGAACTTTAGATTTGCTCTCGATGATTTTTAGGCATTCTCGAGGCATTTTATCAAGAAAGTTACCACCCGCAGCAGAGTTCAATGAATCTTGATCATTTGAATTTAGGGCATTATAGAATGTATCGAGTTGATGCAATTCTGAAAACCCATGATGAGGGCATCCCCTTAAAAGTTCATTTGAAAACGGTTTCCCAAGCCTCATAAAAACGTTTTCATCAAATTTTTGCCCAAACCTCGTGATTTCATTTCTGAGATTTGTCGTTTTAGAGGGAGGGAAGAATTTGTAATAAATTTCGAAAACAAGATCATCCCCGTTTCAATTGATCGAGGGGGGTTCTTTTTCCAGCAATTCGGTGCTGCCCTCCTTCGAGAGAATCGGGAAAAGCATATGTTTAACCGACGTATTTGGGACGTACGGGGACTTCTTCGTAGAATAGAAGTGATATTGTTGAAAGATCGGAATCGTGAGCATGTGGGGTCTTCTTTTCATTTCCAAAAAATTGTATGTGGACAAGATTCAGAAGGCCAGTTGTTGATCTCAAAGTTTTTCGCGGTGATTATCCGGAATAACTTTCGCATATCCTCGTACCCTCGGTGGGTTGCTGTCGAGCAGTTGCGCCATAGTTACGATTAGCGGCCATCGTAACTATGGGGGGATTATCAGGTTTCTCAGATTGTGGATGACTCAACTGAAGTTTGTCGGGACTTGTTGTTGAGTTTACGGCTTGAGAAACGACCAGGTGCGCATGCACAAAATAGATATTTAAAAAGAAAATTTTACACTATTATTTTTTTTTTTGGTTTTTTTAATGATTTATTCACAATGTATTTAACGGACATTGAGATATGACAACTTCAACAAATTATTTCCTACTTATTACGGTAGTCTCAAAAGGAAACGCACAGTGTGAGCGGAGTGAGTAGGAATAGCGGAAGCTTATTTCTCCTTTTGGTAGGTAGCTAGTTCTTGGAAAACCTCCTGTGATACCCACTTTGTAGTCTTGTTTAACCTTTCAAGGTGAGACGCTATGTCGTAAGAGACACAAATGGCAAGTTTTAAATCTTTGATTCGAGTTGGGAAATTTGTATTGTTCCACACGTTAGGAACAATTGATAAATTTGGAGTTTATTTTATTTCTTTTTTATGGACAATTTTTTTATGTTTTTGGTTTTTTTTTTTTCTTTTGTTTTTTTTTTATATTATACTTATATTAATAAAAGAAAATGAAAAATATTTTTGTACTTTTTTTTTTTTTTTTTTTTTTTTTTTTTTTTTAGAAAATATTCACAGATTCAACACAAATGTCAAACGTACGATATTTTTTTTTTTCGCTTAGCCTCACGGCAAAAACGGCGCCATAAATTGGATCAACAGAAGACTACACCTTTTTATGTATCAAATAAATATTAAATACTTATGATAAAACTACACAACAAGATCAGGGTATACGCTTGAGACCATAGAAAACCGGAAGCAGTATAGAGTGTTCCCGGGTCGTTATGTCCCAACGAGGCTAGAGATGGAATATCGAGTCACGAATGATGATTGGAGTTTGAATATGACAAGGATGAGATTATGATTTGGAACTAACACTGATAAGCAAATGTATATAAAAATAAACAAAGAACATAAGCTAGAACAAGAATAAAAAGCTTGAATTGGAAATACTTAAAACTTTCTTACACTAATAACACAAAGTAAGCTCAAAAATATTACTTAAGACAAATTAAATAAGCTAAAATGACTCTAATTAGCAAATACAAAAAGAAATTAACAGCTAAATTGAACAAGAAGAAACACAATACAGTACTACAACAGTACTAACTGTATTAACTACCAGTACTACTTTAAGTTAATACTGCTTAGGCTTAAGTTAATACTGCTGGCTTAAGTTAAATACTGCTAGCTTAAAGTTAATACTGCTAGGCTTAAGTTATACTGCTCGGGCTTATAGTTAATACTGCTACGGCTTAAATAGTAGCAAAAAATTCGAACTAGCTGTGCTAACTTTAGGGTTGGTACTGCTGGTTGGAAATACCCTTATGGTTTTCAAAAATCATTTTTGTTTATAACTGATTAAGAACAGCTTGTCAAATGACAAATTTAATAATACTTATAGCAGACTTTAATTTTAAGAATAAGCTTTTTATATATAGTGAAAATGGCCTAGTAGTGTAAACGTATAAACCAACAGTTGTTTTAAAATAAACTAGCCAGTTCTGCAAATAGATAAGTAAATTAAGAAAAAGAGAGACTTACCTTCCCCTTGCTCAAAACAGGGTCAAACAATGAATCTACAAGCTCTAGTTATATTAAACAAGGCTAGTGAGAGTCCTTAAGCCATCAGAACTGATTTTCATCAATAAAATAAGCTGTGGTATATTTGAGAGTGATATTTGTGATTTTCTCTTAACTACTTAACTTTTTTTTTATCTTACTTAATGAACCAAACTTAAAAATAAGTTATGTGAGAGCTGTTTAGAAACATTAAAACAATATGTATTAAGAAACTTAAACACTGGTGGTGTATATTGACTTAAAACTTCAAACTTTGCTTTTAATCTTGTGAAAGTGTTTCAAAACTGAAGTAAAAAAAAAGCTTGTGCTGGTTTGGTTTGTTAGTTGGGGGTAAATCTGGGTCGGGGAAGAGGTGTGGTGGTCCCTTGGTTACTTATGTCTCCGTGTGTGGTAGTGGTTTGGTGGTAGTATTGTGCCGTAAATGACCCTCTTGCAACATTTTAAAAAATAAGATTAAAAAACCTGATTAGTCTTAGTTACTGCAAAACCCAAAAAAAAACCCCTATAATCCAAATAAAGGAAACTAGATCTGCATCAATGGCTTTACAAAAAGCTCTATTTCATTGACGAAGTTATTGGGCCAACATCTGCCTCTCCCCCCCCCCCCCACCACCCTCACCACCCCCTCACCCCCCCCCCCCCCCACCCAACCCCCCCCCCTCACACACCCCCCCCCCCCCCCAAAACCCTCACCTCTTACACCCAATACCCACCCCACATCACTCATACCCCCCCCCCCCCCCTCCCCACCCCCTCCCCCCCCCCTCCCCCACCCCCCCCCCCCACCAACTAAACCCTCCCATGCTAGCTTACTTCTCCCTCTCCCCCAGAAGCCAGGCTTGTGCTTCTTTGTAGGAGTATAAAACTAAAAAAAAGTGTGCTGTAAGTTGTGTGACGGTGAATCCTAAAGCAAATGCACAGCTTTTGAGATTTTCTTTTGAGCTTACTCTAGAGAAGACAACCTCAGCAATATCGAGAAATTGCTTTGGGTAGTGGTGAGGGATTGCCAACATGGACTTTATAAAGCTGGGGGTTGAGTTTCCGGAGGTGGTAGTATGAGGTTGGATTTGGTATTGTAAGTGTGGTGTGTAAGTGGGTAGTTGAGGTGGATTTTTTTGCAGAGATAGGTAGGGTTGAAAGCAAAAACTTGGGTGTGCTGGTGTGGGTTTTAGGTCGATTAGGGGGGAAAGCTGAGGGGGGAACAGGTTTTTACAAGCTTGGGGTTTTTTTTGTGAAAGCAGAGAGGTTTGAGAAGATAAGGGAATGCTTGGTTTGTGTACTAAAGGCCCCTCCACATCACACTTCTTTTCATTCTCTATTTCCCCTTTTCTTTCTTTTATAAATGAAGTTTCCCAACTTGGCCGTTACCGTCCCATGTGGTTTTCTTATATAATATTAAACTTAGGGGTTTGGCATTTTTGACCCTCAAGTTATATTTTTCTTTGCTTTTTTCTTCTCGGAGTGTAGATTGACTTCGATTGGGCTTCGCTTTCACACCCTTTTCCAATCCGATGTCCTGTTTTTGTCTCTTTTGGATTGGTTTTTCGTCTTTTTGTGTGATATCCGTTCCTTGCACAAACACAATTTGCAAAACAAGCTATATTTTGGTATTTTGGAGTCCGTTTTGGTTATCTTTAGCTCGTTTTTACGGTTAAAAAACGGTATGTGTAAATTAAGCATCATACCACCTACACGGGTGGGCCGATTATCTTTTTATTTAATCAATTATTTGTTATATACAATAGTCAGTTTGAGAACCATGAGCTTAGACACATAATACTGTTTTCCCATAATAATTGTACTCATTCCAATTCTTACACTTATGGGTGTTAACAATGGAACCCACTCTTATGATGACTTGTATTCACACTATTTATTATAAACCTATGAATTTCACTCAAACCATTGTTGGTGACCTTTTAGCTGTTTATCTCAGGGTAACTAAAAATCTTATGGCATGGGTGGCACTGGACTTGAAGATGGCTAAAACTGTTTATTTAAAACTTTATGTTTTCATGTAGATTTTGGGACCTCTGTTTGTAAAAACTTTGATGAAATAATGAATGATAACTTATCTTTTAAAAACATCTCTTTCGAGTCGTTTTCTATGATTATGACTGTTGTACTATGAAATAATACCCCAGATTAGCTTCTGCTGTTATATGTCAAAAATGGGGGTGTTATAGATTGGTATCAAGGGCCACGGTTATAGAGAACAAGGTTAAAACCTTAACTATAACTACTTTTCTTTTTCTATCCAAGAAAGTCCTCCGTGCCACTACATCTCCTAAATAGTATGTAAAGATACATAACTATTATACTATTATATAAATAACTTATGTTATTTACTATTGGGATGTTAATAGAGTGATGTCTTCTCCTAACCATCCTACTTCTGGTATTGAGGATGCTTTTTCCTCTAACTTTCTGGACTATATCCCGGCTTCCTCGGACTATGTCTCAGCTTCACCAGGAAAAACTTATTCTAGCTCTTCAAATAACTCATTTGGTGTAGCTCCAATAGTTTCACCAACTCTTTCACTTTTTCATGATGACCCCTATATGAAGGTCATGCATGCATACTATGCTAAAGAATCACTTATTCCACCACCAACTATTATGCCTCCATCTACAATGCTATCTCCAATGTTTAATCCTCAAGAATTCTTTCTTCCGGAGGAATTATTGTCACCTAAGAAACAAGGCCATAAGCAATCATTCTCCTCTACTTCTGCCCTACCTCAAAAATTTGAGATGGGAGAAAGCTCTCGTAAGAAAAGTCTAGAACATAACGAGGAGCAAATTGAGGAAATCCTGAATCACCTGGATAAACTCTATCTCGACCGCATTGAGCACCTAGAAGACAAAATAGAAGGTCTCGAAAAAGGTCGGGTGATTATACAACAAGATTTCAACAATCTAGAAGCTGAACTCCAAAAGGCTCATGCTCGAATTACTAAACTTCAAAGAATCACCCCCCCGCGGTTTTTATTGGCGGGGTGAATTACCAATGTTCCCCCCCCCCCCCCCCCTGTGTGTGATTGTGGGGTGGTTTGGGGAATTGTGATGGTGTAAGTCAGGGCTTGGTCCTCCAACCCCCCTCAAACCACCAAATGGAAATAACAACCAGATTTCTCTGGCTCGTCTTTAGGATTGCTTACTCTAGAACAAAATCATCGAAGAAATCCATGTAGTCACCAAGAAGACAAGGAAAGTTTCTGATATGCAATCTATGACACTCAAGAACAGACCTGAAAGGAACCATCGAACTACTAGATTAGATACTAGTTATAGCTTTTAACCTAGCCATGGGATGTGTGGTATAAATAACAACACTTGTCAAATTTTGACTATGTACAGTACAAAGGCAAGTTGTTCATGATATAATACAATGGCAATCCCGTTATACCTTGTTGTTTCATAATACCGATATATCCATCCATTTTACTAAAAACAACTTCTCCTTATATCATCATCTCTGTCTCCATCGTTTATGAATTCATACATGATTTCTATATAATCATAGTTACTTATTTGATATGAATTATCTATGGATTTCGATATCAATATTTGTCAAACAATGTTTATTTTTGAACTTTAATCATTTTAAGACTTGTGATATCATTCTTATTACGTGTTATCTTATGTTGATAGAATGCCTCCTAAAAGGATGTCAACATCTAAAGCACCAGTCATGACTCAGACTGCCATCACGAAACTAGTTGCTGACAGTGTTACCACAGCTCTAGAAGCACAAGCCGCTAACATGGCAAATACTGATAATACCACCAGACCAAGAGAAGCTCCTGTGGCAAGACAATGTAGCTACAAAGAGTTCATGAGCTGCCAACCTATCACCTTCAAAGGTACGGAAGGTGCTATTGGTCTCATACACTGGTTTAAAAGAACTGATTTAGTGTTTTCCCGTAGCAACTATACCAAAGACTACAAGGTGAAGTTTGCTACTGGTACTTTAACTGAAGAAGCTCTATCTTGGTGGAATTCTTTTGCCCAACCTATTGGGATAGAAGAAGCTTACAAGATTACATGGGTTGAATTCAAGAAGCTTTTGATAAAAGAAGTATTGTCCCCGAACTGAAGTCCAGAAGATGAAAGATGAATTTTACCATCTGACTGTGAAGGGGAATGATCTTAAGATATATGTGAGAAGATTCCAGGAATTGGCAACCATGTGTCCCACTAGGGTGCTAGATTCTGAGAAAATGATGGATGTTTTCATCAGGGGATTGCCTCGAAGTATTGAAGGGAATGTTACCGCCTCTAAACCTCAAACTCTAGAGGAAGCCATTAACATAGCCCAGAGGATAATGGATCAGGTAACAAAGCACACTCCGGTGCAAGTATCAAGTGATCACAAATAAAAGTTTGATGACAGAAGAACTTTCAACAACTACCGCAACGATAATAACAACAACTACCGTAACACCAACAACCGCTACAATAATCACCAACCATAACAGAACAGAAGACATGAAACCTTCAAGGCTTATGCTGCTACCCCAACTGAAGATAATAGATATACTGGAAACTGTCCCTAGTGTAAGAAATGCACTCTGCATCACACAGGACCTTGCACTATTAAGTGTAATACTTGTAATAAGGTGGGCCATCTGACCAAGAACTGCAGAAACAAAGGGCCCGCCACTGGAAGTAATCTGCTACCAATTATAGTTACTTGTCATGCATGTGGAGAGAAAGAGCATTATGCACATCAGTGCCAAAAGACCACCAACAACAATGCCCAGGGAAGAGCCTACATGCTAAGGGATAGGAATGCTCATCAAAACCCGACCGTAGTTACCGGTATGTTCCTTCTAAACCAACATCTAGCTAGAGTATTATTTGATTCTGGAGCCGATAAAAGCTTCGTATCCATATCTCTTGCCTCTAAGCTAAATATTCCACCCATTACAATAGATACCTTTTACGATATCAAAATGGCTGACGGAAACTTAGTAAGCACAACCACCGTTATTCAGGGTGCAATCCTGACCTTGTTAAACCAACCTTTCAAAATTGATCTTATGCTGATTAAACTCGGTAGTCTCGACGTCATCATTGGTATGGATTGGTTATCCAAATATCATGCTAGGATCATCTGGGATGAGAAAGTCGTCCACATACCCATCGATGGTGAAACATTTATCATTTGAGGTGACCGAAGTAAAACCCGACTAAATCTCTATCATGTACAAAAACCGAAAGGTATATATCCAGGGGATGTCAAGTTTTTGCAGCCCAAATAATGGAAAAGAAGTTGGATGAGAAACGACTAGAAGACATACCGGTAGTCAGAGAATTCCTGGAAGTTTTTCCTGAAGATCTACCTGGCCTTCCTCCCGTACGTCAAGTAGAATTTCAAATCGATTTAATTCTAGGAGCAACACCTGTAGCCCGAGCACCTTATAGATTAGCTCCTTCAAAAATGCAAGAACTATCTAACCAACTTCAAGAATTGGCAGACCGAGGTTTTATTCGACCAAGTACTTCACCTTGGGGAGCTCATGTCTTATTTGTTAAAAAGAAAGACGGATCTTTCAGAATCTGTATCGATTATCGGGAGTTGAATAAACTTACCGTAAAGAATCGTTACCCATTACCCAGGATCAATGACTTATTTGACCAAATTTAAGGTTCGAGTGTCAACTCGAAGATTGACTTAAGATCAGGCTATCATCAACTAAGAGTCAGGGATGAAGATATTCCCAAGACTGCTTTCAGAACAAGATACAGACATTATGAATTTCAAGTGATGTCATTTGGTTTAACTAACACGCCTGCTTTATTCATGGATCTCAAGAATCGTGTGTGTAAACCATACTTGGATAAATTTATGATAGTGTTCATCGATGATATTCTCATCTACTCTCGTAACAAAGAAGAGCAGGCAAATCATCTGAGAATAATCTTGGAATTACTCAAAAAGGAGAAATTATATGCCAAGTTCTCCAAGTGTGACTTCTGGATTCATATCGTATAATTTCTTGGACACTTAATTGATAGTCAAGGACTTCATGTTGACCCCGCCAAGATTGAAGCAGTTAAGAATTGGGCATCTCCTACTACACCCACAAAAATACGTCAATTCTTAGGACTTGTCTGCTACTACTGGAGATTCATCGAAGGTTTTTTGAAGATTGCAAAGTCTTTGACTGAATTAACCCAGAAAAACAAGAAGTATATCCGGGGCAAAGATCAAGAGTCGGCTTTCCAATTACTAAAATAGAAGCTTTGTGAAGCTCCAATCTTAGCATTACCAGAAGGAAACGATAATTTTGTTGTTTACTGTGATGCATCCCATCAAGGTCTGGGAGTGGTGTTAATGTAAAGAGAGAAAGTTATTGCATAGGAATCCCGACAACTCAAACCTCATAAAGAAAACTATACCACTCATGATCTCGAATTAGGAGTAGTTGTGTTTGCTCTTAAAATTTAGAGACACTACCTATACGGTACAAAGTGTATTGTGTTCACTGATCACAAAAGTCTTTAGCATATCCTTGATTAGAAAGAGTTGAACATGAGACAACGTCGTTGGTTAGAATTACTTGCAGATTACAATTGTGAAATTCGCTACCATCCTGGAAAGGCAAATGTTGTAGCAGATGCCTTAAGCCGGAAGGAACGAATCAAACCACTCCGAGTTAGATCATTAGTTATGACCATTCATTCAAACTTACCCTCACAAATTCTTAAAGCTCAAACCGAAGCACTCAAAGAATAAAACATCAAAGCTGAAAACTTACAAGGAATGGATAAAGCATTTGAAATACATCCTGATGGAACTCGTTACCACTCTTTGGTAATCTGAGAGACTTGATCATGCATGAGTCCTATAAATCAAAATATTCCATTCACCCGGGTTCTGACAAGATGTATCAGGATCTTAAAAAACTTTATTGGTGGCCTAACATGAAGGCAATCATCGCTGAATATTTTAGCAAATGTTTAACATGTTCTAGAGTTAAGGCAGAATATCAGAAGCCATCCAGCTTACTGGTACAACCGGAGATTCCTATGTGGAAATAGGAAAGAATCACAATGGATTTCATCACAAAACTGCCCAAAACATCAAACAGACATGACACAATCTGGGTCATTGTCGATCGCCTTACCAAATCCGCACACTTCATCCCTACTCGAGAGACAGATAGTATGGAAACCCTTACAAGGTTATACATCAAAGAAATAGTCTCCCGGCATGGCGTGCCAATATCTATCATTTCGGATCATGACAGTCATTTCACATCCAGATTCTGGCAATCATTACAAAGTGCTTTGGGTACTCAATTAGACATGAGTACGACATATCATCCCGAAACCGATGGACAAAGTGAAAGGACCATTCAAACACTTGAAGACATGCTTCGAGCCTGTGTTATAGATTTTGGAAAAGGATGGGAAAGACACTTACCATTGGTAGAATTCTCATACAATAACAGTTACCATGCCAGTATCAAGGCAGCACCATTTGAGGCACTTTATGGTCGAAAGTGCAGATCACCTGTTTGCTGGGCCGAAGTTGGAGATGTTCAACTTACAGGACCAGAAATAATCCATGAAACCACTGAAAAGATAGTGCAAATTCGACAACGCTTGCAAGCTGCAAGAGATCGGCAAAGAAGTTACGCCAATGTAAGGCGAAAGCCTTTAGAATTTCAAGTTGGAGATCGTGTTATGTTGAAAGTATCACCTCGTAAAGGTGTCATCCGATTCGGAAAACGAGGAAAGCTTAACCCCCGGTACATTGGACCATTCAAAATCCTTGAACGGATTGGCCCAGTGGCATACAAACTAGAGCTTCCTGAAGAGCTCAGTAATATCCACAGTAATTTCCACGTTTCTAATCTAAAGAAATGCTTATTTGGCGAATCCATTGTCATTCCAATGAAAGAGCTTCGACTTGATGATAAACTCAACTTTGTAGAAGAACCATTTGAGATTATAGATCGAGAAGTCAAGCAACTAAAACAAAGTCGTATTCCTATAATCAAAGTAAGATGAAACTCTAAAAGAGGACCATAATTTACATGGGAATGTGAAGATCAAATTCATGCCAAATATCCACATCTGTTTTCAAACATCACTCCGGCATCCAACTAAATCTTGGGACGAGATTTCTTTTAAAGGAGGGAGACAATAACAACCCGTAATTTTCATCAATGTAATTATCCATCTATTAAAATAGATGAACTATAATCTCCATCTATTATATATATACCACCTTTTTACAGGGAAAATTTTGCTTTATCTCATTATGCAACGTAACTTGCATCTCTAAAGTAAACGAGCTCACACAACCTCTATCAATGCCATCTCTATCTATGTTTACATCATGTAAACATCCTAATATGTCAAGTCTATATCTCAATATCATTTTACCAAGTAAATTATCCATTTAACGTACTTTTCAAAACATTATTTCAAAACAAGCATTAAACGTTAACATTTATATCAAAACCCTAATTATATGTAATGTATACATATAAAACAAATGTACAAGCCTTTAAAGCATGTGTAAAAGTATCATAGCACAACATTTGAATATCTTTTCCCTCCTAAATCAAGTTACAACTTTCTAAAGCTTAATGTAGAAGTTAATAATACAAGAAAGTTAAACTAGGTCATTTTACCTCCAAAACGTAATCCCTAAATCATTCTAAAACCTAATCTAAAACCCTAAACCCTAAACAAAACCCTAAAACCCTAATTTCACTTTAAACCTAAAACTAAACCCTAAACCTAAAACTAAACCCTAATCCTTAATCCTAATCTTAATCTTAACACTAAACCTTAATCCTAAACCCGAATCTATTCCTAATCCTAACCCTAATCCACATTTTAAAACTCAAAACCCTAACCCAAAAATAAACCAAACACGCCAACGAAGCTAACCAACAAAAGCCAAAAGGCAAGGCAATAACGGTGTGAGAAAAATACCTCCACATTTTAAAACTCAAAACCCTAACCCAAAAATAAACCAAACACGCCACCCTTTTTACTCCATTTTAACCTATTTTAAAGCAAAGCTACTACCCTAGTACCTCCATGACCTCATTAACATGTCATCAAGCAGCTTACAAGCACCTTACTCATTCTTTCTTGGCCACCAAGTTGCTTGATCACCTCCTTATCTTCCCTTTTCTAGCCGTGGCCTCGAAACACCCCTCTACCTCTCATATCTAGTTCCTATCTCTAAATGCTCATCCTCTAGCCTTTAATAGTCATTACATATGACCCTTGGCCACTACTCTAAGCTCTAAACTTGGGCACCAAAGTTTTTGAGTACTATATATAGACATACACATACACTTTCATTCACACCTCAAGCTTATCTCACACACTCAAATGGAGTTCTAGCCATTCTCTAGCAGCAATAGAAGATCAAAAGAAGTCCCTAAGCTCAGAATAGAAGCCTAGAAGCAAGAAAAACGAAGTCTTGAAGCCATTTCTAGGCGTACGAGTCATAAAAACCCATTTTAGCTCAAGTAAGCCTAAGATTTGTTGCATAAACTTATAATCTATATTAGAATGTTCATAATACTCTTAAGATCATATATGAACTCTTGTTTGAAGCCTTGAATCCTCAAACCCATGTGTTTTTTATTAAAACCCTAAAAACGACTTGTTTTGATTTTCTTGCCAACAAATCCTTTTTCTAAACTTTTGTTATGTTAAAGCATCTTATTTTAGCTTATTCTAATAAGCTATAACCTGCAAATATCATTTAGAATCCTAAAATAAGCTTGCATGGCTTTTTGGACTTGTTTTGCAAATATTTCCATGCATAGGGGTATATATCGTAACTTTCTCAAATTTATAACTAAAGGGGCTAAAGATGTCATTATTCTAAATTTATAACTATAAGGACCTATTTTGCCAAGTTTCAAAGTTAAAGGTTTAAATTATATATACTTTATATATAAAAGACTAAAGTTGTAAAAGTTTATAAACCAAGGGTATATATTGCCAATTTTCTAAACTTAAAAATATAAAATATAATATTTTTATATAAATTAAAAAAATATATATTACTATTATAAAAAATGATTTTATTAAAACCCGACACATTTATCGTTATTAATCATAAATCGACGCATTATTTCGTTATGTATTTAACATAATTTATCATCAACTAACTTTTGAAAAACTTAAAATCTTATCGTATCACATTACTAAGGAATTTTATATGAAGGGTTTCATTTGAGTTTTCGTTTTGACGAGTTTGCTGGGTTTATGATTTAATGTGCCCTGGCTCCTCAAACGATACTACATGGTCTATTGATTATGATAGCCCGAACAGCGATATAATATTTCCATAATAAATCAAAGATATACGTTAAACTTTATGAATTTTTGAAACATAAACTATCACACTAAGACTTAACATATTACCCCAGGTTGCGTGATAAAGCCGTTACTTTCACTTGATATACTTTTGCCATAAATCAGATTTCCCTATACTGTTAAGGTAAGTTCATAGCCTCACTTTTAAATATTCTATTTCATAAACCCGTGAGGGGGATACATGTTATTAAACATGAATACAAGTATTTTCTAAATGTATGCTATCCTGACTATTATTGCATCTGTTGTCTAAGTCCTTTTATGCCAAAAGACCCCCACCATTATGGACCACTAATCACTTACGAGTGAACGTGAATATTATGAATAGGCCTATTGGGATTGACGAACCCCGTTTGTGTTAGCCGGATAGATAACCAAACGAACTATATTTGAAACTCATAGGTATATGACAATTACCTACACTGGGGCCATTATCTTTATATATATCATTATTGATATATACACTAGTCAATTTGAGTGACATGAGCTTAGACGCAATAATACTATTTTCCATAATAATTGTACTCATTGCAATTATTACACTTATGGGTGTATAACAACGTAACCCACTCTTATGATGACTTGTATTCACACTATTTATTATAAACCTATGAATTTCACTCAACCATTGTGTTGACCTTTTTAGCATGTTTATCTCAGGTAACTGAACATCTTATGGCACGGAGTGGCACGGACTTGAAGATGGCTAAACTGTTATCATTCAAACTTTATGTTTTCATGTAGATTTTGGGACCTCTATTTGTAAAAACTCTAATGAAATAATGAATGATAACTTATCTTTTAAAAACATCTCTTTCGAGTCGTTTTCTATGATTATGACTGTTGTACTATGAAATAATACCCCAGATTAGCTTCCACTGCTATATGTCAAAAATAGGTGTGTTATAGTTTGGTTTCTAAGCCAAGACTCGGACGGTGACTCTCGGGTTCTTACTCCTTTTTATATATAAATAAATAAAAATAAATATAAATATATAACAAGGATCAAGATCCATAAAATCAATGAAACCGAAAGTAGTATAGAATATTTCTGGGTCGTTATGTCACAATGAGGCTTGAATGGAAAATTGAATGACGAATTGATAATCGATGTTTAAATATGACAAGGATATGATTGGGCACTAAACCTAATAAGCAAATGCATGAAAAGATAAACAAATAAAATAAGCTAGAGCAGGCATAAAGGCTAGGAATGGTAAAAACACTTAAAACTTTTATACTAAGGCACCAAACTCTTTTCTTTTTTTTCTTTTTTTTTGAATGAACATAATACATAATTTGAGGTTTATAAACATACCTCTACACTTGAGTTTTTTACACTCAATACATAAGTTAACTAATGACCCAAATTGAGGTGGATCAACATAACATGGAGACTATCGAACAAATATGAGGGTAATGATTTAACTTTTCTTCCCTATTCTTTAGCAAAATAAATACTACCATGAATCTCAATCGTCCCAATATTGTATATACAAGGATAGAGACTTAGCAACTGTGTACTCAAATAATTAAATAGGGTTAAAACAATAATGTACTAAAAATGAGTACATACAAGGAAGGTTAAGGCGATTTGGGTGTAACAATTGGTTAAGGGTAACAATGCTCTTCATTTAAATCTAGAGTCCACTGAAAATTTACAAGAACCGTGAAAAGGATAGGCTCGGAATGGTGTACTAGGAAATCCTACATTATGAGTGCATGGCAAGGGTGTGGGATAGTTATATGATCGAGGTGACCATAATAACAAATACAAGTTTAAAACATGGGTTAATCCTAGTGCCTCTTATCATTTAGCAAATCCTAATACTCACTATGCGATCTCGGGATGCATCACAAAAACTAGTTCTAGAATTTAATATACTACCGGTACACTCTCATATAATTTTAACCGATGCCAATGCTCTAGAAAAGGCGACAAAATCACATACGCACGAACTGTGGAAACTAGAAGGGGGGTTGAATAGTTTTTACCGTTTTTAAAATTAAAACTTAAATTGTCGACTTATGTGAACTCAAGAGATATATACAAGTGTATATGATAGCGATGCAATAAATAAGTAATTAATCTATAAAATATAAACAAGTAAAGATTAGAAAGATCAAACCAATGACACAACATAAGATATACAAGATGAATGATTATCACAAACGTGATGACACAACTAAACTATTAACACTTGAAGCTTGATGTCTTCTTGAGTGTTCTTCACTAAAGAGTGGAATGAGTTGATCACTTATAATGGATTATGTAACAAGTATAATGATCAAAGAATATAAAAGATAAAAGATGTATGTGAAAAATATTTTTCAAGAGTTGTCTAAAATGATGACTTAAGGTTGCTATTTATAGGCAAACCTTTGAAATTCAAATGCTGGCCCAAACAGCTGGACGTTGCGACCCACGGATCCACCTACACCTGGATCTGTGCCTTGTTATGGTGGATCCGTCCGAGGAGCTGGGACAACATTTGTCATTTTATGATTAACCCCAAATCTATACAAAATATTATTTTGTACTTATTAAAACTAGTTTAATAGATTCTTCTAGAACAAAATATTTCTTATCATGAATAAGGAAAGATTTTCTAGATTTGAAAAGATTATTTCCACTTATGGTTAATCTTATTTTGTCTTACATGATTAATATAACTAGCTTATAATTAATCATATGTTAACTTAAATCATTTAATTAGAAAAGGTTTATGCAAATGATAATATTTTTCTTTGATCATTAACTATGTTTAATAATGCCATATTCATACCTTAAGTGATTTGTCGGCGTCAAGTAAAATTTTGACTAAATAACTTGTTTACTTACACTTTTACGTAGTATGACATTATATTTCTTATTATCAAAACATGAAGATCATTAAATATAAATATCATTTTTGCGCGAATATTTGTATTAACAATCTCTCCCTTTTTGATGATGACAAAATATAAACTCATGCTTATTTAAAAGTTACTAAATAAGTATTTAGTGGATGAGTTTACATTTCTTCTCCCCCTTTTTGTCGAAGCAAAAAGTGTTGTAGAGGCCTTCCTTGCATGTCTTGTTTTGACGAATGCTAAGTGACTTGGTAACGAATGCAAAGTAAAAAAAAAAAGACTAGATGCAAGTGCTCCCCCTTGGTGTATACTCCCCCTTGCTTGGGGCACCAAGTAATCGAGCTATGGATGCTACAAAACAAAGTTAGTAGGCAAGCAAATATATATATGGCAATCACAAATGCACACATATACAGTTTACACAAACTCCAATCAATCTCTTCTAACCCACGAATCATAATCTACAATCACAAACTGATTTGAGATAGCCCTTCATAAACGAAATGATTACACACACCCAATAAAACCCGTAATGATTTCTTTCCGTCATGTAAAACCGAACATAAACAACACTTAAATTTTTGTTCGAATCTTGTAACCACGAAGAACTCAAGGAAAAAAGGCTTCAAGATCATAGATAGGGTAGGGTTTTTGTGTTGTTGTGTTTGAGTACTAATCGAAAGAAAGATTAGCTTATAACAGACTTGTTATAAGACCAATCTTTAATTTCGTATATTAAAGGGTTTTATCCCAACATGGATCTATGATGATTATTCCTTTTGTGTTTGATCTTTGTAAGGTCATATTTGATGCAATACAACACGAATGAATGAATAAATCTGAGATCAATTGTCTTTTTAATTTTGTTCGAGTCATGGTGAGGGTTGTTGGAGGATGGAGATGGGATAATTATTTGTGACGAAGGGATTAGGTAGTTTGTTGGATGTGTGGTATTGATTGAACTTGTGACGAAGGGGATTATAGTTTTAGAGTTGGATTTGTATTGAGGCTGAGAATGTTGTTGATATTGTTTTTATTCGAGTCAGTCAATCTTGGTCTACCGTATTCGTTGCTTTTCTTTGATCTTTGACATAGCAGACTCATATGTGTTGACCCGAGTCAACTCGGTAAATATCGAGTTGACACGGTTTGGGTCTTGGGGGCAAACCGCAAGATTACCCAGACAAAACACAGGCTTGACCTTATGACAAATCGCAACAAAAACAAAACTCAATCTTGAACTAGACAAAATGCAATGTTTCTTGAGATTTGGACAGCATAACATTTCTATTTTCTTGATAATAGGTCTTTAGTATGCAAGTCGCAACACCTAAAACGCAATTAAACATGTCAAAACGCAATGCTGTCTGACAAAACGCAATCGACAACCTGCCAAATCGCAACATGTACTTTTTGTCTTTTAGCAAAAAAAACTTTCCTTTATGCCAGAAAATGTAGATCTGAATTTTCTTGTCTTCAAACCGCCATGAAGAACATCAAAAAAAATCCAGAAGTGATAAGCTTCTAAGATAAGCACTTGAACCAGATCTTAAAATCAAATGTAAATAAGCATGTATAAGCTGACTTAAGATTAGCAAACCCAATAACAACAGATCTGTGACAGATTTATAAATGAGACAAAAATATGTTTGTAACAGATTCAAGACCAACAAAACCGGACCAAAAATCAACCCGACCTAAAATCTCAACCGAGGCTCTGATACCAATTGTTAGAAATAAAGAATTATAGATCCGGTGGTCTAGGTGAATCAAACCATATGATAGTCATGATTCCTAGAGAGAGAGTAGAGGGAGAGAGTAAACAAAAAGTACACTTCTCTAGAGAGAGAAAGTGTGTGTGTAATAAGTGAAAAATGAAATGTTTACAAGTCTCACCCCTCTATGGAAGCTATGGAGGGGTATTTATAGCCAATACTCAACTAAACTATGCTCTATTGGCTAATCTAGTCCCTGCGTATGAACTATATAAAAACTACGGTAATTCCGTAATATCATCACATAAAATGAAATCCTAACATGTACTATGAAATAATACCCCAGATTAGCTTCCGCTGCTATATGTCAAAAATGAGGGTGTTATACAGAATAACAAAAATGAAATATGTAAGTACAGTCTATGTGGGGGAGACTTAGTGCCCAAACTTAATACATGTCCAGATAGTCAACCGAGGTAGTTCGTGGGGACATGAACAAAATAAGTGAGGGAGAGTTGTAACACCCCAATTTTTATGGTTTTAGTTAAATATATATTATATAGACTTTAGAATATAAGAACATTATTTTCATTAAGATTTATTTGAAATAAGGACCATTTATGGAAAATAGTTAATGAAAAGGACTAACGGTGCAAAGGACCTAATGACAGGGACTAACGCTGCAAATTACACATTATGAGCATAAATTACCACTTTACCCTTATAGATTTATTGGACTTAAAAGTCTAGGAAACTGCCATAAAAAACACGTGTATAGGTGTTATCCCATACGTGTCTTCCATAGAGTTTTAGGAGGGAAAAACCTCCTAATTATCCATTATGTTGTTCCCTCTTAGTTACTGAATAATAACTACAAAGTTATCATTAACTAACTCATGGCTAGTAAATAAAATAAAGTATTTGTTCTTTGAAAAGGTTTTATATACGTAAAGATAACTAATAATTAAAAGACACAAAATAACTTTTCAACGTTGAACTCTTTTTATTAAGAATTATACCCTATTGTATGCGGAGTTACAATGGGGATTGAATGACAATGTGTGTGTGTGTGTGTGTGTGTGTGATCTCCTCACTAATAACTTTGCATAAACCTAAAGTGTTATTCAAAGTTAACTACTATGATAACCAACTGAGCTTGCTTATGGATTTAGTAGATTTAGAGGAGTAGGTGTTAGTGAAAGTTATGATTTTGAATGCATAAACTTACACCTACTCCTTTACAAGAGTTATATATATATACTACTTAGGTAGGGTCATACTACATGGGTGATAAGTGCAAGACCCAATGCTGATAGGCTAGTACACAACGTACAACTTTGTCTTTATTACATTTCTATTCTAAGTATGGGACAACAACACTTTCTAAGGTCAGTACTGACACTGACCTTGTCTTCATACCCTATTTAGGATGGTTTGACTTTTGGCAAATAACAGCTTGGACTTATTTGTTTCAAACTATCCTGCTTATTCTTCAGTTTCTTGTCTTTAGGGTCTTCTAGTTGTTGGAGATCGTATGGTGTTCAGTGAGTCTATTGCCATAACTCACTAAACCCATCACCTTCTTCTTTGGCTCAGGCTTCATTCATTAAGTACCGCCTCATTAAATGCTAGAGTCTTTCTTATAGACTCTGGCTAAGCATCCTGAAGGTAACTCATTGAGTGACTGTTCACTCAGTGACCTTGAAATGTTAATGGTTATTAACACTTAGGATATAAATATAGCCTAAGTGTATTTTAGTATGAGTGAGTAAATACAGCTTCTTCTCACCGTGAGTCTAGAAAGCTTATAAGGGATACTTGTAACTAGAAAGTACTTCATTGATCAGGGATTACATTTCCTACCAATCTATTACAAAAGATAAATAGCATTACAAGACTTAGTCTAACAAGTATCCAACAGCTTCCAATATCACTTTCTTATATTTAAGCTTTTCATGGTCAGGGTGCTCAGCAATCAACTTTATAATTTTTAGGCAGAATCTAGCATTCTCTAGGGTGTTGATTGTTGAGGCTATCACTAGGTACGATACCAGAGAATCTACTCTAACATTATGAATGTCATTCCATCTTTGGAAGGATTGATCACCAAACACATCAGTGAAGAAGATCCCATACTCGGGTTCTTCAATGACCATATTGTTAACAAAAGGAACACATTCTAGGAGACTTTTATTGCATTCCAACCCATGCACTTTGATCTCTGGTTCTAGTTCATTGTGCTTCATTTTTCTTCTAAAGGATTGGGATGGAGCTTGTTCAGGGACAGGATCAAGGCGAGCAGACTATAGTCCAAGTTCTTCAGGGATTTCTTCAATCTTTCATATCTCTTGCCCAAGTATGTCATTATGTCTTTAACGATGGAGCTCTTTTTCTTTTCAATGATTAGACCCAATTAATCCAACTTAGTGATCGTAAAGTCTCCAAACTTGAATGGATTGTGAACCACAAATTTCCTCTTGTCATTATTCTTGTATACAGTGAGTATCGCATGATTTGAGTTAGGATGGATTATAACATGAGTGATGGGTTTTGGCTTGATTCTGTTTGACATAGTCTACATGTATTGCTCAACTCTTTTCTTGTTAAGATTTGTTAGCCTTTTAACCTTCTTAGTGTGTTGCCTCTTGAGGACTTGATATTTAGCATCCTGAGCTTTCTTGAACTTCTCACTTGCTTTGGCACTGACAATTATCTTAGGATCAAGCCCAATTTTTTAGCCTCTTTCTGACAATACAACTTTAATGGGAAACACGTCAGTCCTTGGTACATTAAGCTTGCTATTGGCCTTCTCAGTACTTCATGTGAAACTAAACGGGGGGGGGAGGGGAGAGTTGAATAGTTTTTACTATTTTAAAATAAAACTTAGATTATCGACTTATGTGAATTTAAGAGATATACACAAGTGTATATGATAGTGATGCAATAAGTAAATAAGTAATCTACAAAATATGAATAAGTAAAGATAAGAACGATCAAACCGACGACACAATGATTTATAGTGGTTCGGCTATGAAGCTCCTCTTCGCCCTACTCCATTCCCCAAGTACCCAACTTGAAAGTTATCTTCACCATGTCAACAAGCTCCCTTTAGGCGGAGAAAACCGTACACATCGCTTACACTTTTTCTGGTACTAAGCTAAATATCGAGTTCTACTTCGAGATAGACCAATCTAACACACTATGTATTTTGTGGCGTAAATACTAACCTATTATACACATATGATACACACAACACATAACACAAGATATATAAGATGAATGATTATTACAAACATGATGACACAACTAAACTATTAACACTTGAAGCTTGACGTCTTCGCAAGTGTTCTTCACCAAAAGAGTGGAATGAGTTGATCACTTGTAATGGATTATGTAACAAGTATAATGATTAAAGAATATAAAAGATAAAAGATGTATGTGAAAAATATTTGCCAAGAGTTGTATAAAATGAAATCTTAAGGTTGCTATTTATAGGCAAGCCTTTGAAATTCAAATATGTCCCAACCAGCTGGTCCGTATGACTCACGGATCCAGCATATGATGGATCCGTCCCGTGTATTAGGTGGATCCGTGGGTGGAGCCAGGATAGGATTTTTCAGTTTTTGATTAACCCCAAATATATACAACATATTGTTTTGTACTTAATAAAACTAGTTTATTAGATTCTTCTAGAATAAAATATTTCTTATCACGAATAAGGAAAGATTTTCTAGATTTAAAAAGATTTGGAAAGATTGTTTCCACTTATGGTTAATCTTATTTTGTCTTACATGATTAATATAACTAGCTTATAATTAGTCATGTGTTAACTCAAATTATTTGATTAGAAAAGGTTTATGCAAATGATAATATTTTTCTTTGATCATTAACTATGTTTAATAATGTCATATTCATACCTTAATTGATTTGTCGCCGTCAAGTAAACTTTCGACTAAATAACTTGTTAACGTAAACTTTTACGTAGTATGACATTATATTTGTTATTATCAAAACATGAAGATCATTAAATATAAATATCGTTTTTGCGCGATTATTTGTATTAACAATCCCCCCTTTTTTATGATGACAAAATATAAACTCATGCTTATTTAAAAGTTACTAAATAGGTATTTAGTAGATGAGTTTACACTTCTTCTCCCCGTTTTTGGCGAAGCAAAAAGTGTTGTAGAGGCGGTCTTTGCAAGTCTTGTTTTGACGAATGCTAAGTCACTTGGTTACGAATGCAAAGTAAAAAAATAACGACAAAATTGCAAGAGCTCCCCTTTGATGTATACTCCCCCTCGCTTGGGGCACCAAGGAATCGAGCTATGGATGCGTGCTACAAAACAAAGTTAGTAGACAAACACAAATATATATATGACAACCACATATGCACACATATACATTTTACGCAATCAACATCCATTATCAACACAACAAAATAAAATAATGTTAAATCTATTATAAGGGATAAAACATAAAATTTAGCATTAGAGCCCATAAGGCAAGAAACCTAAACTAGAAAAGAGAAGAACACAATTAAAAAAATATCCTAAATCTTGGGATAAAATCTTGTCTTCTTTATAATCCAAAGGGTTTGAGGTATCATAAGAGTGGATTTAGTGCGGAAGGTATTGTGGGTTTAAAACAGATCCAAGATGATGTTGGATGTAGGAGAAAATAAAATAAACACATTCTTGTAGGCTTTGAATGTGGTTAAATTTGTTGGTACAA
Source organism: Tanacetum coccineum (assembly GCA_026074375.1). Taxonomy (NCBI): domain Eukaryota; kingdom Viridiplantae; phylum Streptophyta; class Magnoliopsida; order Asterales; family Asteraceae; genus Tanacetum; species Tanacetum coccineum. Next base: position 3,366 of record BQNB010029426.1, on the reverse strand, counting down.
CATCTACATATGTGTAGATAAGGGTTGTGATTGGTGTTTGGGATTAAATGATCAAATTTGTTGTGGAGAGAAAGTTTTTCATTTTGTGGACTGTGTTCTTGAATGAATTCAAACATGAGATGCTATTCACGTAATAGTAAACCAATTTTACATTGTTAGTTACTACAACATTGACATGTCATGAGGTGAAGATGAGCTTGTCTTGATTCTAAGACTTCGGATGGAATATCATTTGGATCAATTTGATCCGTCTTGAGTTTTGAGAGATGTTCTTGGATGATTTTCTTTTTGATTGTTGGTGTGGAGTCATTTGAGGAGATAGACATTAGTTTTTGAGTATGAGATTTTAATAGTGTGTCTTATAAAAGACATGTAGTGTATGCTTTGACATGAAGGTTTTTGGATTATATGGAGGAGGTATTTTATCCTAAGGTTTAAGAGAATGAGTACAAATAATAAAGGATAAAGGAGAGTGAATGGATTTGTCAGATTACTGTTCATACGAATCCATCGTAATATCACGGATCTTGGTTAAGGTAGATCTGTGGGTTTACGAGAACTACATAAATGGCCATCAAGTATAATGAAGTTCCTTCAACAAAAGACAAACTTATATCTAACGCAAATAAAGCATGCATAGCATTCATTAGCATACATTTATCTTAAAATAGCATAGTTTAACATAGAAGATACCACAGGCATTCAATAAGATAGCATAATATTATCCTAAAATAGCAATTCATGATTCCTAGAGAATGAGTTATGCCTAATTAAAATTGATTCACGGATGACCAATGTCCTAGCAAAAGAGATGATTGGTTTGAGCTTTCCACTGACGATGGTGAGTAAGGTATGTCAAGCTTAACTTCTTCACTCTCATTCCTCTTTCTCTCATTCTTCCTATTGATGAAGCTCATCATTCGATAGTTCAAGACGAATTGTAGTGTATGGTGAGGATGAAAGAGTTTAGGATGTTTAACAAGAATGAATCGGTATAGATGAGTAATGAGTAAACCACATGGAAGAGGACAATCGACTCTATTTTTGACACTCTCAATTTTATGAGCAATGAAGTAGGCAAGGTTAAAGTCTTGAGAGTTTTTGAGATGATAGATCATGATGACAGAGCATGCATCTATGGACCTTTTGTAAGTGTCGACACAAATGACATTCTCACGAACAATGAGTTCCCAATCCTTGATGTTGGGAGGAAGATTATCTCGGAGGATAATGGCAGAGTTTGAGTAATTTTGATGACTTGATGGAATGCAAATGTCTTGAACGACATCTCCAATGTTTGGAAGGTTAGTTTGATAGGAGATATGTTTTTCACGAGTAGTGTTCAAAAGTTCTAATGAACATTCCTTTGAGAAGACATATGTTCCTTTGTACGGTATTTAAAGGACTTGACCAAATATTTCAAGTGTCATTATGAAATCTTTGTCTTGAATGGTGAATCCAATCGAAAGAGACATATCACACACATTACGAATTAATTGGAATTTATGATAGAATTCGATGATGAAACGAGGACAAATATGACCATTTAAAGTGAGGAGACAATCAAATTGAATGGATTTGAATTGGTCAACGATGTCATTGCCAAAGGTTAAGGAGGATTCAATGTGTCTTGCTTCATGAATGAAGTGATTTTGAAGGTTTTTAAAAGAGTTTTTGACATTTTTTAGAGTAGATCTTTGGTGATGGATTTTTGGTATGTAGGCTTTGGTTCTTTTGTAGTCGCGTTTCATCATTCCAAGCATAATTGAACCTAGTAAATTTATAATTAGAATATAGATAAATATGTTAAAGATAAGTTATGATATATGTATGTGATTCATGTACATGATGTAGTTAATCACACATCTACATTTTGCTTTATCTCGTAAGTCAAATGTGTCAAGATAATATATTAATTGTAAATCTTGAGGGTTCATTCATGAGAGAATAATCGTTTTTGATTTGTATTAACTATTTAGATAGATAGCACTTGTTTAGAAAAATTCTCAATTGTGAGTTTTTATTTGAAACACATAACTTGGGTTTTTGGCAAAAAATTGATTTTTGGCGAATCACATTAAATGTGCACTTCAAGTATAGAAAGATTAGTTAATCTATTGTTTAAAACCTTTTTCCTTTTATAGAAATAAAAATAAGTGTTTCAAAATAAAGATTTAGAAAAGAAAAACTTACAATTATGATTGTAGATGTCTTGAAATGTATGGATCTATCTTAATTATAGCTTGAAATGATATTGGTGGGAATGCTTAATCTTAGGTGGTATGAGAGGTAGGTGGTGGTGTATTATTGGAGGAGAAGGCAAGTGGTCTAACAATTTAAAAGTATGGTATCCTGCTGATACACGAATCTACCTACTGTAGACGGATCTACCATCGTGTGGATCCGTAGGTTGCAATGACTCAAAAAATTCAACATAATTGGTTTTTAGCCGAATTGAGACAAGGAGTAGCATTTTTCGTAATTGAATTATGTTATATTAACTAATAGGAATATGTGATATAATTTTCGGAGTCGGCGTCCAAGTTTTGAATGAACCGTGTGATATAAAAAGTTTAATAGCCTATATATATATATATATATAACTAATAACTAAAATATCAAATAATAAGAGGAGTAAGTATTCCGTAAGGTTTTTTAAGAAAATTACTTTTAACCAAAGTAAAATTCAAATCCTTCCCGAGTCGTATCCCGACGAGGCGTGAATTAAAAATTAAGGTTAAGTTCATGATCGAGTGATTGAATGATCAAATTTTTGGTTTGGATTCTATTTCTACAAATGAAATGCAAAAAACAAATAAAAGCAAGCTAAAAATGAAAGCAATTAAGGTTAAAACACGAAAACGATAACGGGATCCTAAACCCAAGCCTTAAAAACCTAAATTCTAAAATTTTAACCCTAAAAATGCAAATTTATTTTTTAAAAGTCCTATATGATTAAATATAATTTTAGAAAAAAAAAAATATTTTTTGCAATTTATTTTATTTATTATGAATTAAAAACAGATTTAATCTAAAAATAATTAAAAAAAAATATTAAACTAATTTATAAAAATCTGAAAAATTTATGAAAAGTACTTTGAACTAATTAAAATCTAAAAAAAATAAAAGATTTGGAAAAGCAGTTGAAATATGCTTAAATAAGCTGATAAGTAAAACTGGGGATTAAAGCATAAGTATTAAATGGAGCAAGTATTAAAACGAAAAAGACCCAAGGGCAGTTGGCAGTGAGTGTGTGTGTTAAATCGTTGGGGGTGTGAAGGGGAGGTCACAGGTTCGACCCCTGTGACCTTTCTTTTTGATAAAACGTTTTTTTTAATTTCTTTTTGCAAAAATGATTTTTGAAAA
>BQNB010029425.1:33741-55739 GCA_026074375.1 Tanacetum coccineum | reverse complement strand
GGCTGCTCCAGTTATTTCTATTTTGTCTGATACATCTGAGGAGACTGTAGGTTCTCATGCCCCACGAGTGATTCTCTTTGGTGTTATTCCCGCTATTATCCCTGTTATCCCTGAGGTTCCTGTTGTTCCAGCTGACCCTATAGTTACACCGGAGGTAGGGGTAGTTTCAGTCATCTCACCTGCCGGGGTACTTGATTTAGTGGATTATTCACCTTCTTTTGATTCTGATCCATCAGAGGATTCTTTACCTCCCGCACCAGATTTGCCATTGGTTTTACCCTTTTTGTGTTCTGATGACTCGGAGGCGGACGGTGAGTCCGAGCCTGCTAAGCAGAGACCTGTATCGTCATCTCATGATACTCTTGCACCATTATCAGAGTTTTCCCTTGCACCTGTTGTTGCCCTACCTTGGATTCGTCAAAGTTCAGCGACTCTTATCCGACCCGGTGAGGATATCCTTTTCGGTCGACCTTATCGCACCCATTCTAACGGGCCGCGTAAGTTGTTGACTGCGAGGAAGAGAGTTAAACCTTTACCTACTCGTAGACTTGCATGGAGACGTGTATCTCATCATTCATCAGATCGTCATTCTTCATCAGAATCATCTTCTTCTAGTGCACCTTCAGATCATTCCTAATCCGGACATACACCACTAGACACCACCGATGCTAATTCATCTACACCACAGAGATTTGTTCATCGATCACTTTCTAGGACTCCACGACATAGTAAGGCTTTTAGACGTTAGAGGTCTGCACCATTGTCTACCCCTTACCCACCGACCACATCAGAGTCATCTATAGGTTCATCTTCTGAGAGGTTTTTGGATTCATCTTCACCTTTTCCTAGACCTTCTTGCAGGAGATGTAGATCCCCTACTGCTTTAGTACCATCATCTACTCATGTTTCGAGGTCAATAGCCCCTACTCTTTCTGATCTTTTACCACCTCGCAAGAGGTTTAGAGATTCATACTCATCAGAGGATAGCGAAGAGGAGCATATGGAGGTGGATACTGCTGATGCAGAGGTTGTTGCATATGTAGGTGATATGTGAGAAATCACATATCCGTTTTATATAAAAAAAATGACCCTAAAAAGATGAAATAATGCAAATTATGCTTGTATATTGTGTATTTTGTCTTTTGTGATGTGTAGGTGTGGATATTTCAAATATCACATGAAGAAGGCCAAAATGGGACAAAGCCGAGCATGGGAATGGAATGAGCATGGAAAGCTGAAGCCGAAGGCGTACCCGTCTTTCACGGACTAACCCGAGCCCACTAAGTGGGTCGGGTCAGCCCACTATCCTTAAATCTTAATACTTAAAATCCCATAATACATATAAGCCTAATATTAAATATCTTATACCCTTTTTCCACCTTTGGCCCAAAATAAAAGATATAAAGCCCAATCCCAAGTCAACCCTATCAAACATATTAAGAAGGGGTCAAAAAAGGGTCAAATGTACTGTACATCTCCCCCAATTCACCCGCCTATTTCATGTGTAAACTTTGTACGGGTTAAAACCCTTTTTACCTCACACACTCACACATCAAAGCCTTCTAGAAGACCCAGCCACATCTGACATATAGTTGACATGTTGGCTATCCAGGGCAATTCTATTGGTGGATTTGACGTGGAGAGGATCCAATGGATAAAAAAGATGATTGACAGATTCAAGGGTCAGGATTGAATGAAGATGGGAGCGTCTCAAGGTCTAGAAGACTCTTCTCACAGCTATAAATAGCAGAAGAACCACATAGTTAGAATCATCTAGGATTAGGAGTAGCTTTAAGGTAGCTTATTAGCTTATTAGTTTCTTAATTTAACTTATTGTTCTTTCATTTAAATGTAATTTACTTTTCTAAGCTTGTATTCACTTTCAGTTTAATAAAATTAAAAGTTTTATTCATATTATGCTTTAATTCTGTCTTAATTTTTAAGCAAATAAATTTAAATGTGTCCTACTAATAAGCTCAAATAAGCTCATTACTTTCTCAGCTATCTCTAATTAAGCTAAGAATTTTGATATGTGAGAAATCACATATCCGTTTTATATAAAAAATGACCCTAAAAAGATGAAATAATGCAAATTATGCTTTTATATTGTGTATTTTGTCTTTTGTGATGTGTAGGTGTGGATATTTCAAATATCACATGAAGAAGGCAAAAATGGGACAAAGCCGAGCACAGGAATGGAATGAGCATGGAAAGCTGAAGCTAAAGGCATACCCGTCTTTTATGGACCAACCCGGGCCCACTAAGTGGGCCGGGTCAGCCCACTATCCTTAAATCTTAATCCTTAAAATCCCATAATACATATAAGCCTAATATTAAATATCTTGTACCCATTTTCCACCTTTGGCCCAAAATAAAAGATATAAAGCCCAATCCCAAGTCAACCCTGTCAAACATATTAAGAACGGGTCAAAAAAGGGTCAAATGTACTGTACATCTCCCCTAATTTACCCGCCTATTTCCTGTGTAAAATTTGTACGGGTTAAAACCCTTTTCACCTCACACACTCACACATCAAAGCCTTCTAGAAGACCCTGCCACATCTGACATATACTTGACACGTTGGTGATCCGAGGCAATTCTATTGGTGGATTTGACATGGAGAGGATCCAATGGATAAAAGAGATGATTGACAGATTCAAGGGCCAGGATTGAATGAAGAGGGGAGCGTCTCAAGGTCTAGAAGACTCTTCTCACAGCTATAAATAGCAGAAGAACCACACAGTTAGAATCATCTAGGACTAGGAGTAGCTTTAGGGTAGCTTATTAGCTTATTAGTTTCTTAATTTAGCTTATTGTTCTTTCATTTAAATGTAATTTACTTTTCTAAGCTTGTATTCATTTTCAGTTTAATAAAATTAAAAGTTTCATACATATTATCCTTTAATTTTGTCTTAATTTTTAAGCAAATAAATTTAAATGTGTCCCACTAATAAGCTCAAATAAGCTCATTACTTTCTCAGCTATCTCTAATTAATCTAAGTTTGAATTAAGCTTAACTTAATAAGCTCATTTCTCAATGTTCCTAAAAAGGGGGTTGAATAAGCTCATTTCTCAATTTTCCTAAAAGGGGGGCTAAATAAGCCAATGGGATGATAAGTCAATTCTGGAAGGGGCTTTAAAGGGTGCTTGATCTAGCTTATTCAATAAGCCGCTAGTATATTAGCTCATTTGAGCATTTAAATCTTTGTTTAGAGCAAAGGATTAAGACACTTTTTCCTTTTCAACAATTCCTTAGCTTTATTTTCTGAATTTGCTTATTTAAACTGCTTATTGTGCTTGCTTAATTTCTGCTTAATGTGCTAGATATCGTTTCTTTTATAGCTTTCTATGCTCTAAAAAGATAAAAAAAAATTATAAGCTTATAAGTCATTAGGATTAGTTTTTTCCCTATTTTCTGTCATTTTTTTTTAGTTTAAAACTGCCCATAGTAGCTTATCAATCTCCTAAATAAAGCGCTTAATTCTCTAAATGTTTTGCTTGTTGGTCTCTTCTATGCCTAATGCTTGATCTATTTCCAAGTTTTAATGCATGTTGAGATCGTATTTTAAGAATAAAAGAAACTTTTTAGAGCATAACGGGGTGGTTTGGCATTAGCATTTCTAACCTAAGTTAAAACTGCGTGATGTAAAACATATTTAATCCTTTTGGTTAAGTTTGATTTTCATTTTGAAGGGTATGAGATCGAGTTTTAAGGTTTATATTGAGTTAAATATGTTTTTGATAGGGTTGTGATTGGATTTGTGAATCTGTGGTCATTTAGTTTAATTACTTAGCTTATTTGATTTGAATCTGATTAAGTGTTGTTTGATGTCATTATTTAGCTTGTCTGAGTCCATGATAAACTGATTTAAAAGTCCAATTGTCATTTGAAGTTTTGAGTCATTATCTGTCATAGATCAAAGGTTTTCAAAATTTTAGAAAGTCCAGTTTTAAATAAGCAAATTAGTTTAGAGTTAGTTTGTCTTAGGATCTGATTTTGCTAGCATAACTTTACTAGATATATAGCTTCATCTGTTTCTAGCTTTTGAATCTTTTTATCAGCCTTTACTAGCTTAAATTTAGTGCTAAAATATGTATTTTTGTCTTTTCTAAAACTTCAAAAAATCGAAAAAAGTCTAGATGTTTAACTGTCCAATTTTAAAATTATCTTTTCTAAGCTTAATTTCTAGCCAAGTTTCTTATATTATTGTTTGATTTATGTGTATGTGGAAGCCAAAATCCTTCTTTTTCCCAGTTTTCAACTCTTTATCATATGCCGTTAATTGGTCTTAAAATAAGCTCAAAGATGAGCAATTCTTCTTTTAAAACTGATAGCTTATGTTAGTTTTTGTTCTCAGCTTTTAAGAGTTTATTAGCTTTAGGTTTGCTTATTTCTAGTCTCATTTGCTTATTAGAGTCTAGGTTTGTTTATTTTTTCCCAGCTTAATAGATTTTCTCATTGCTTATTTAGTCCCTTTGAAGTGCAAAACAGTTTTAGCCAATGCTTAAATGGCATTATGTCACTTTCAAAAGCTTATTCTGAGCTTATTTTTCAGTTTCATAAAAAGCTCTAGTTATAAAAATTACTTATTTTAATGTTTTCTTTCAGTTTTTGTAAAAAGTTTTCAAAAATATTTTTTTTTGCAAAAAGGGAAGCCGCATGGTCGAACTTGTGACCTCCCCCCTTTGCACACACAAGTCTCAACACAACACACACTAACCAACTCGCCGCTTGGTATTCTTTTCCATAGGCATTCTCTTTAATTAAATACTTATAGTCTTTATTCTATTCTAGCTTAAACCGAGTCTTTTTTTATCTTTATTTACAACTTATACATTAAGAGGAAATCTCCCAGTTCTCAATTTTAATTAGATTTTTCTTTCTTAAAGGAGTTCTTCTATTTTTTCTAGATTTTAATAAACAGTTTCCTATTTAAAAATAATCAAAATTAGAGATAATCTGTTTTTAATTCATATTAGATAAAAAAAAATATATATAATTCTTTTTCTGAAAATTATTTTTAGTCATTTAGGATTTATTAAAATTAAATTTGTGTTCGTAGGGCTTAAATTTGTCATAGTTGGTTTATTAGACGCATTTTGAATTTCCCGTTAACGTTTTTTGTGCTTAATTTCTTAAATGCTTAATTGTTTAATTGTCTTAACATGTTTTTATGCGTAGAATTAGAAACCAAATCAAAAACCCTTTAAAATCATTCAAACACGCGATCACAAACTAGACCGACTTTCTATTCACACTTCGGCTTTGGTCAAGAGCGATTCTTTTAAATCTTTTGGAATATGTATACTACTATACTATAATTGTATTTGCCTCTTAATTACACATACTCGTTTGTGTGTTTTGGACCAAATCAATTTTTTGGCGCCGCTGCCGGGGAAGTGTGTAGCGATTTTCGTGTTTCCGTTGAAGATTAGTAAATTTGAATACCCTTCCCTGAAGTTATAATTCCCGTTTTGAATAGTTTTCTATAAAAAATACAAAAATATTTTATCATCTCAAAATTTTATATATTAACAAGTAATCAAAAATACCCAAAAAAAAATAAAAAAACCAAACAAAAGTAACGTCTGTGTCTCTTACGAAAAACGCAAATCTTTGTAAAAAACCTATAAGGTGGGTATAAGGAGGGTTTTCCAGGAACCGAAACGACCCGAAGGAACAAACGTTTTTTAAGCGATTTCGTTCCCCACTACGACCTCCGCGTTGCTTGCGAGTTTCACTAAAGAGGAGTTCACCCTAAGTTTGTTGATTTATTCGGTGAAATAAAAATATTTTTTGGTATAAATTTATCTCCCTCGTATGGTCCTTATCGGTTTTATTTGTGTAGTGCATGCCGCAATAAAATTTCCTATTTTCCAAATAATTCACAGACCGTAACCATTCCGAGACGGTCGAAATAGGTACGACAGTGCTCCAAACATAGTCGAACTCGAGCTCATAACTATCGTTGAAGTTGCACCAATGGCCGATAATCGAACAATGGAGGAACTACTTCAAGCACCCCACGAAAGGGTATGGAGAAGCTATCGTCATACCAGAAATTCTTGCGGAAAATTTCAAAATTAAAACGAATTTGCTACAATTAGTTCAAGCCAACAAATTTCACGGTTTTGAAAGGGATAATCCACATACTCACATTGCTAATTTTAAAAGGATGACCGCGACATTGAAATATAGGGATGTTCCAAATGATGTGATTAAGCTTATGCTTTTCCCATATTCACTCGAGGGGGCCGCTAGAATTTGGTACGAGAAGGAACCTCCTAATTCGATCTTGACTTGGGATGATCTCGTAAATAAGTTCGTGAATCAATTTTTCCCTCCCTCAAAGACCACTCACTTAAAAAATGAAATCTCTCGTTTTACCCAAAAATTCGATGAGACATTTAGTGAAGCATGGGAACGATTTAAGGAAATGCTTAGAGCATGTCCCCACCACGGATTTACGGAGTTAACCCAAATTGATACTTTCTATAATGGTTTAAATGAGAATGATCAAGACTCCTTAAATGCCGCGGCGGTGGAAACTTTTGAGTGAAGAACTACTAGATAGGCCTTGAACATAAATGAGAATAAGTCAAAAGTTTGTTAATTTATTACGAACAAGATCAAATGTATTTAGGTGAATTCGACTTCTAGGGAAAGTTCTAGTATGACGGATGAGAGAATTATAAGCTAGCAGACCAAATTTGAAACCTATTTGAGATTGTTAATAAGAAAGTTTGTCACTAAGGAGTTCCCGCTACAGTTAAAGCGGTTTGAGGAGATCTTAGTGATTTGTGTGGTGCCCCATGCTTATTATTATGTATTGCACCGGAAGCGATCAATCCGTAGTGTTTGTGCGGCAACGTGTACTTACAATCAAGTAATCCCTCCAAACCGTGATAGCAACCAAAGGCACCACCACCCGGTTGTTGCTCCGTTGCAAAATCCATCAAAATAGGTTTAAAACAAAATCAAGGGAATTATTTTAAGTCCGAGGAAAGAACTTATCATGGTAATCAAGGTTTTTTCAAGCTCCAATTAAACATGCTCATAAATTTTCAAAATTAGGATTAAAAAACAACGATTATTCAAGCTCCTAAAAATCAAGTTCAACAAAGGGATTTCAAATAGTTTTCAAGTTACATGAAATCTAATGAGATCAATATGAAAATATGCAAACACCGCAAATTAAATGTTATTTAAGGTGATTTGAATAAGCAAGAGGAAAGTCTTAAGAGGAATCTAATAATGATAAGAGGAGGATAATTAGGTAGTTCTTCTTCCAAAAGCAAGCCTCAACTTTGGGGTACTCTTCCGTAATACTATTCCTAACCCGAAGTGTGAGATGAAAGCAATCACTAACTCCGAAGTGGTGTTGCTTATAAGGGACCCTCGATTCCTACTAATCATTCTCCAAAAAAGGTAGTGAAACGAGAAACCGAGGAGACAACGGATAAGGAGCAAACTAATTTCCAAGGAAGTACCGCTCACATCCAACCTCCGGTTATTTCCATATCCTTCTAGACTTAATGATCAAAAGCTCCGTGAAAAAGCTACAAATCAAATGGAGAAGTTCTTTCAAATCTTTCAAGATTTGCACTTCGACATTAGCTTCGCGGATGCTCTTCTTTTGATGCCAAAATTTGCCTCTACGATTAAAAGTTTGCTTACAAATAAGGACAAGTTGTTTGAATTAGCTAAGAATAAATCCAATGCAAGAGAATTATGTCGGCCGATGCTCCTTAAAAAGCTACCCGAAACTTGGAGATCCTGGTCAAGTTTCCTTATACCATGTGATTCCCAGGAATGATGATGTCAACGTCTTGGCCGATCTTGGCGCAAGCAAAAATCTAATAGCCTCTTTCCATATGGAAAACCAGCTTTCCCCTACCCTGAGAAAAAATGAACTACCCCCACTCGGATGACTCTCAGAAGCTAACGGGATCGATCCATTACTCGTCCCTTAAGGGAGTCCCCGCCGAAGACTGTCATCGTCAAAGTGGGGAAGTTTCACCTTTCCCTACCGACTTGATTGTTGTTGATTTTGATGCCAATCCTCGGGTTCCCCTTATTCTCGGGAGATCCTTCTTGAGGATCGGTCGTGCCTTAATTGATGTTTACGAAGAAGAAATAACCCTTCGGGTTAACGACGAAGCCGTAACTTTTAATCTCAATCAAACTACGAGATACTCCTCTACATATGATGATATGTCGGTAAACCGAATTGACGTCATTGACGTTGCTTGTGAGGAGTATGCTCAAGAAGTGCTTGGTTTTTCTAATAATTCTATGGGTGGCAATACCATCCCGACTTTTGAGCCTATTATTTCCGACTCTTTTTCTTTCCTTACGTACCGTCGAGGAAGTGACTTCATATTTGGAAAGAAGATCGAGGATTATCTCACAAACGATTTCAATTTCTACACAGAAATTGAACATGCCGATCTTGATCCGGAGAGAAATATTTGCTCTGATTAAAATTTGTGTTAAATAATGACCCAGTTTCAACTCCTTCCATGGACCTAAAGCAAGTAGAAGGGACCTAAGGCCCGAAATCTTCAAGTGAAAGAGCCTCCGGAATTTTAAATTAAAAGAGTTACCATCTCATTTGGAAACATCTTACTCAAATGGAACCGATAAGTTACCCCGGATTATTGCAAAAATTAAAAGACGAATGAAAAGAAGCCATCTTAAAGGGGTTAAAATCACATAAACGGCCATTGGCTATGGAAAATCACTGACATCAAGGTATTGAATCCCTTACGGTTTTGTCACTCATGAAAATCTAATGGAGGAATATTATCAACCCGTCAGTACAAAGTCAAAGACCGGGTTAACCTAAAATACATGAGGAGACCAAAAAGGAAGTATCAATCAAACTCTTTGATGCCGGAAAATTTACCTGATTCCGATAGTCACGGGGTAAGGCCCCCGTTTCATTGTTTTACCTCAAGAGGGTGGTATAAAACCATAGTTGCTAATGAAGAAAATTAATTGAAATTCCCAACACATTAGTTTACCAGTTGAGAGTTTTGTATTAACTAAAGAAATTAAAATGAAGCTACTCGATAAAGGATCATGTTCCGTTGCCATTTTATATGACCATAGTTAGAAAAAGAAGAAATTCTTTAAGGATGTTAAACATTACTTTTGGGACGATCCCTACTTATTTCGGATTTGTGCGGATCAAATCATTCGACGGTGTGTGCATGGCCAAGAAGCTATTGATATCCTCAAAGCTTGTTATGAGGGACCCACCGGGGGCCATTAGGTGCAATATCAACCGCAAGATAGTAATTGATTGCCGTTTCTTTTGCCAACAATATAATCAAGAATGCCCATGCTATGATCAAATACTTGTGATACGTGTCAACATCAAGCAAAATTTCACAAAAGATGAAATATCGTCCATGAACGCTATTCAAGATTTTGTTGAAATCTTTGATGCATGGTATCAGATTTTAATTGGGTCCATTCCCGTCTTCACGAGGGAATAAGTACATTCTCGTAGCCGTTGACTACTTATCAAAGTGGGTAGAAGCGAAGGCGCTCCCCACTAATGATGCTCGAGTTGTAGTAAAATTCTTGAAATCTCTTTTCGCCTGATTTGGAACTCCTAGAGCTATTATAAGCGATCATGGGACCTATTTTTGTAATGATTAATTTGCTAAAGTAATGTTTATGTATGGGGTCACTCGTCGTCTTGCTACTGCTTATCATCCATAAACGAGTGGACAAGTGGATGTTTCAAATCGTGGCTTGAAACGTATTCTTGAGAAGACGGTTGGTGAAAACCGTGCCTCATGGTCTGATAAGTTAGAAGACACTTATGGCCTTTCGTACCCGCTTTAAAGATCCAATTGGTTGTACTCCTATAATCTCGGTGTACGGAATAGTCTAGTCATCTACCTATTTGAGGTTAGAGCATTAAGCATATTGGGCCTTCAAAACAGCTAATTTTGATCTTAAAACTGTGGGTGCTCACCGAACTTCAACTAACGACTTAATAAGCTTCGTGATCAAGCATATTACAGAATTCTTTGATATATAAAGAGAGGAACGAAGAAGCTGCACGACTCTAAGATCAAAAACCCACATTTCAATGTTGGTGATCTAGTTTTACTCCTTCAATTTCTCGTTTAAAGATATTCTTTAGAAAGCATTAAAACCCATGGGTTAGACTTATCACCATCACCCCAAGTTTTGTTTCCCATATGGACCGGCTCGATTATCTCAACCATGATGGTCCAAACTTTAATGGTAATGGTCATCGAGAGAATCCTTACATTGTGAAGAGACATACCAACGAAGGTAGTCCCTCCGATCTCCAAACCATCCCCATGGATAACTAAATGCGGGGATCGAGTCAAGCTATGTGACTCGGTTACCAAAAACAAAGCGCTTGTGGGAGGCACCCCATGCTTATCCTTTTTCTTTCTTATTTCTAATGTGATGTGAAAAGGCTTGTACTCTTCCAATTCTTGTGTGGTTTGTTCTGGGTGATTGTTTGTAGGATTGACCCAAAATGTTTTGGAGACCCACCGTGTATTTTGGTGTTTTGTCCCGGTCCACTCGAGCTTCCTAGCCTTTGCTTGCCATTAGTTTGGGGAAATCCGATATCCTAGATTATTATCGACTAACATCTATCTTTTAGCATACTTAATAAACGGCTTAAGATTTTTGTGATACTTTCTCCATGCTCAGAATATGCATTTGACTCTTTGAGTTCTAGTATGGGTTTTGAGCCTTAGACTAGGAAACATTGAGGACAATATTTAGTTTTAGTATGGGATGGTATATCTTCGATATGATCTTACCTACTTTTGCTCATTGTTCTCACGTACCCCGTTTTCCCGTGAAAATTTTAAAATTTTATATATGTAAAAATTTAAAAGTTCAGTTAAAAAAAGTGTTTTGACATAAATGTAGGCTTTCCGTTGGTGAGAACATAAATAAATTTTGAACCGACTGATTTTATATCTTAGCTTTCTCCTTAACTTTAAATAAATTGAAATTTGCTAATCTTTTATACAAGGAGCCATAAAAAGCAAGTCTAGCTTGAAAAAGTTTAAGATTTTTGCAAGTTCCTCCCATAATTTGATTTTAAAAATATGCAAATCGATTTTATTTGGCTAAGCATTCTCAGTTTCGTCCTTTATTAAAATTTTAAATTTGAAGAACAAGAGATGATAGAGTAAAATAAAAGTCTTTAGATGCAAAACGTGGATAAGTTTGACTTATTTAAAGCTCGATAAGTGTTAATTTGGTTGTTTTTCTCAACCATTAGCTTGTTTCACCTTTATAATAAAATTGTTTAATAAATAATTGTTGCGATTTTTGTTAATAATTTAGTTCATAGGCGGTTTTTCTTTTAGGTTCCTTTGCTGATTAAGATAATATACATCAAGAATACTCAATTTGGCATACTATATTAACACATAATAAATATTTTTGCTTAATCATCCCTTAAAGAGCCTTAGGGTATATAGGTAAGTAAAAATTAATAAGTGAAATTTATTAGCCTTATTTCATTCCTTTAAAGAGCCTAAGGTGAAATGGAATGGATATTTGTGCTTAATTTTTGTGCTTGTTTAGGTACCTTAAAAGCCTTAGGGTAGAATGTGCAAATGAGAATGTTCCAATTATGTTCTTAAAGACCTTAGGGTAATATAAGGACATGAATGGAACCTAAGTAGCCGAATAAAAAGCTAAATATTTGGTCGTCCTCGATCGGACTTAATTTTGATGACATTTGATTTTTTTGAAAAAGGCTAGGAACTAATTATTGCGTTTTAACCGTTCTGCTTTATTTTTGGAATTAATAAGTATCGAAATAAAGTCTTAAAGAGCCTTCGGGTATATGACTTAAATAAAATCTTGAGATACCAAAAATTTAGGAATAAGGGAGAAGTAAGTAAATACACAAGTTAGCTTTAAAAGCTAGTTTAGCATCCATAACTTATTTTTACAATGATCTTGTTTTTAAGCTTGGCTTGGAGAAGTGAAAGTCGAGGATGATAAATTTATCCATTTGGGCACTTTTTGTGCTTTTTGTTCTATGATCCTAAAAGTTATCAATGAATAATGAAAGCAATACATTATGTCACACATGAATAAGTTGAAAGTTAAAAATTATGAAAATCATAAAAATGGAAAAATATTGAAAAATGGGAAAACGGGGTGTTTTAAAATTTTGTGATTTCTTAACTCTCCACACAAAAGACTTTGCTAATTTTCAAAGGATTAGTTTGGGGAGGTTTTAGAGTATTTGGTTTTAGAGCATATAACATTGCGTGAGGACACGACAATCACTTAGTTTGGGTAATTTTGATATGTGAGAAATCACATATCCGTTTTATATAAAAAATGACTCTAAAAAGATGAAATAATGCAAATTATGCTTGTATATTATGTATTTTGTATTTTGTGATGTGTAGGTGTGGATATTTCAAATATCACATGAAGAAGGCCAAAATGGGACAAAGCCGAGCACGGGAATGGAATGAGCATGGAAAGTTGAAGCCAAAGGTGTACCCGTCTTTCACGGACTAACCCGGGCCCACTAAGTGGGCCGGGTCAGCCCACTATCCTTAAATCTTAATCCTTAAAATCCCATAATACATATAAGCCTAATATTAAATATCTTATACCCATTTTCCACCTTTGGCCTAAAATAAAAGATATAAAGCCCAATCCCAAGTCAACCCTGTCAAACATATTAAAAACAGGTCAAAAAAGGGACAAATGTACTGTACATCTCCCCCAATTCACCCGCCTATTTCCTGTGTAAAATTTGTACTGGTTAAAACCCTTTTCACCTCACACACTCACACATCAAAGACTTCTAGAAGACCCTGCCACATCTAACATATACTTGACACGTTGGCGATCCGGGGTAATTCTATTGGTGGATTTGACGTGGAGAGGATCCAATGGATAAAAGAGATGATTGATAGATTCAAGGGTCAGGATTGAATGAAGAGGGGAGCGTCTCAAGGTCTATAAGACTCTTCTCACGGCTATAAATAGCAGAAGAACCACACAGTTAGAATCATCTAGGAGTAGGAGTAGCTTTAGGGTAGCTTATTAGCTTATTAGTTTCTTAATTTAGCTTATTGTTCTTTCATTTAAATGTAATTTACTTTTCTAAGCTTGTATTCATTTTCAGTTTAATAAAATTAAAAGTTTCATTCATATTATGCTTTAATTTTGTCTTAATTTTTAAGCAAATAAATTTAAATGTGTCCTACTAATAAGCTCAAATAAGCTCATTACTTTCTCAGCTATCTCTAATTAAGCTAAGTTTGAATTAAGCTTAGCTTAATAAGCTCATTTCTCAATTTTCCTAAAAAGGGGTCTGAATAAGCCAATGGGATGATAAGTCAATTCTGGAAGGGCTTATAGGGCTTATTCTAGGCTTATTCAATAAGCCAGCTTGTAGATTAGCTCATTTGAGCATTTAAATCCTTGTTTAGAGCAAAGGATTAAGGTACACTTTTCCTTTTCATTCCTTAGCTTATTTTCTAAATTTGCTTATTAAACTGCTTATTGCTTGCTTATTTCTGCTTAATGTGCTTGATATGTTCTTTTATAGCTTTATATCTCAGACATATCGCTTATATGTCATTAGGATAGTTTTCCTATTTTTTCTTTCTTATCTTTTTTATAAGTTTAAAACTGCTCATTAGCTTATTCACATAAATAAGATGCATATTTTCTCTTAAATGTTTGCCTTTATTTTGTCTCGTTAATATGCCTAATGCTTGATTGTTTTCAAGTTTTAAAATGCGTGTTTGAGATTCTGTTTTTAAAATAAAAGAACTTTTCCAAGCATAAAGGGTGTTTGTGCATTAAGCAATTGTTAACCTAAGTTAAAATTGCAAGAAGGCTTTTTATCCTTTTGGTTAAGTTTGATTTTCATTTTGAAGGGTATGAGATCTAGTTTTAAGGTTTATATTGAGTTAAATCTATTTTTGATAGGGTTGTGATTGGATTTGTGAATCTGTGGTCATTTATTTTAATTACTTAGCTTATTTAATTTGAATATGATTAAGTGTTGTTTGATGTCATTATTTAGCTTGTCTGAGTCCATGATAAACAGATTTAAAAATCCAATTGTCATTTGAAGTTTTGAGTCATTATCTGTCATAGATCAAAGGTTTTCAAAATTTTAGAAAGTCCAGTTTTAAATAAGCAAATTAGTTTAGAGTTAGTTTGTCTTAGGATCTGATTTTGCTACCATAAGTTCATTAGATATATAGCTTCATCTGTTTCTAGCTTTTGAATCTTTTTATCAGCCTTTACTAGCTTAAATTTAGTGCTAAAATATGTCTTTTTGTCTTTTCTAAAACTTCAAAAAAATCCAAAAAGAGTCTAGTTGTTAAACTGTCAATTTAAATTAGTCTTTTCTTGTCCAAGTTTGTTAGATTTTGATTAATGTGTTATTTGGAAGCCAAATTCCATCAGTTTCCAGTTTTCAACTCATTTCATATGCTTAATTGGTCTTAAAAATAAGCTCAAAGATGAGCAATTTTCCTTTTAAAACTGCTAGCTTATGGTAGATTTTGTTTTCAGCTTTTAAGAGTTTATTAGCTTAATGTTTGCTTATTTCTAGTCTCATTTGCTTATTAGAGTCTAGGTTTTGTTTAGTTTTCAGCTTATTAGATTTTGCATTGCTTATTTAGTCCTTAAGTGCAAAACGGTTTTAGCCAATGCTGAAATGGCATTCTGTCACTTTTAAAAGCTTATTCTGAGTATATTTTTCAGTTTCATAAAAAGCTCTAGTTATAAAAATTACTTATTTTAATGTTTTCTTTCAGTTTTTGCAAAAAGTTTTCAAAAATAAAAATATTTGCAAAAAGGGAAGCCATAGGGTCGAACCTGTGACCTCCCCCCTTTGCACACACAAGTCTCAACACAACACACACTAACCAACTCGCCCTTGGGTCTTTTCCATTAGGCATCCTCTTTATTAAATACTTATAGTCTTTTTCTATTCTAGCTTATACGAGTCTTTTTGCTTATTTACAGCTTATTCATTAAGCAAATCTTTTAGTTCTCATTTTTATTAGATTCTTCTTTGTTTAAAAGTAGTTCTCTTATTTTTTTCTAGATTTTTAATAAATAGTTTTCTATTTTAATAATTAAATTAGAGATAATCTGTTCTTAATTCATATTAACTAAAATAAAAATAAAAATAAATATAATTCTTTTTCTGAAAATTATTTTTAGTCATTTAGGATTTATTAAAATTAAATTTGTGTTCGTAGGGCTTAAATTCGTCATAGTTGATTTATTAGACGCATTTTGAATTTCCTATTAACGTTTTTGTGCTTAATTTCTTAAATGCTTAATTGTTTAATTGTCTTTACATGTTTTTATGCGTTTTTATGCATAGAATTAGAAACCTTCAAACACGCGATCACAAACTAGACCGACTTTCTATTCACACTTCGCCGAGGACAAACGACCCGGGAGGTTTTAGGAATTGCTTTAGTCAAGAGCGATTCTTTTAAATCTTTTGGAATACGTATACTACTATACTATAATTGTTTTTGCCTCTTAATTACATATACTTATTTGTGTGTGTTTTGGACCAAATCAGTAGGTATTAGTGAGGGAGTTGTAGCTCACCCTGAGGATGGTATAGGTATGGGATTTGAGATTGCTGCTAGTGATGTTAGGGAGGATGATAAGGAGTTTGAGGTAGAGGCTAATATGGCAGACACGAGAGAGATTGTTGTAGATCCATTGGTTATTGGTGATAGTTTCGAGTCTTCTAGAGGAGGTATACCTGATTTTGAGGATACTATTTATGATATAGTTCACTACATGTCAGAGGTTCGTATTGATAGGATTTCTAAGATTGACACCACTCAGAGACAGTTGGAGACTAGTCAGATGGTAGCTAGTGGAAAGCGAGCTAGTTTGGTTGAGAGGATTGGGAGTTTAAGACTGGAGTACCTAAAGGTTTTAGCCATGTTGAGTATAGAGAGAGAGATCAGATTGACAGTATTCGTTGGCACATGGCACTTTCACAGGAGGAGTTTCGTCAGGTTCATTGTGTAGTGCATGCGCACTAGAAATTCCTATTATCCAAATAATTCACCCGTAACCATTCTGAGACGTCGAAATAGACGACGTACTCCAAACGTAGTCGAACCCGAGCTTCATACTATCATTGAAGTTGCACCAATGGCGGATAATCGAACAATGGAGGAACTACTTCAAGCACCCACGGAAGGGTATGGAGAAGCTATCGTCATACCGGAAATTCTTGTGGAAAATTTCGAAATTAAAACGAATTTGCTACAATTAGTTCAAGCCAACAAATTTCACGGTATTGAAAGGGATAATCCACATACTCACATTGCTAATTTTAAAAGGATGACCGCGACATTGAAATATAGGGGTTGTTCCAAATGATGTGATTAAGCTTATGCTTTTCCATATTCACTCGAGGGGGCTGCTAGAATTTGGTACGAGAAGGAACCTCCTAATTCGATCTTGACTTGGGATGATCTCGTAAACAAGTTTGTGAATCAATTTTTCCCTCCTTCAAAGACCACTCACTTAAAAAATGAAATCTTCATTTACCCCATAATTCGATGAGACATTTTGTGAAGCATGGGGAGAACGGATATTTAAGGAAATGCTTAGAGCATGTCCCCACCACGGATTTACGGAGTTAACCCAAATGTTACTTTCTATAATGGTTTAAATGAAAATGATCAAGACTCCTTAAATGCTGCGGCGGGTGGAAATCTTTTGAGTAAAACTACTAGAGAGGCCTTGAACATAATTGAGAATAAGTCAAAAGTTTGTTATTTACGAAGCAAATCAAATGTTTTTAGGGTGAATACGACTTCTAGGGAAAGTTCTAGTAAGACGGATGATAGAATTGATAAGCTTGCAGACCAAATTTTGAACCTAGTTGAGATTGTTAATAAGAAAGTTGTCACTCCCGCTACAGTTAAAGCGGTTGAGGAATCTTATGTGATTTGTGGTGGTGCCCATGCTTATTATGATTGTATTGCTACCGATAGCGATCAATCTAGTGTTTGTGCGGCAACGAGTACTTACAATCAAGTAATCCCTCCAAACCGTGATAGCAACCAAATGGCACCACCCGGTTTTGCTCCGTTGCAAAATAATCAAAATAGGTTTAATCAAAATCAAGGGAATAATTTTAATAGGGAATTAACCTTTCCATGGTTAATCAAGGTTTCAAGCTCCAATTTTTCAAGCTCCAATTAATCATGCTCCAAATTTTCAAAATCAAGGATTTCAAAACCAACCTTTTCAAGCTCCTAATAATCAAGTTCAACAAGGGATTTCAAATGAGTTTTCAAGTTACATGAAATCTAATGAGTCAATGATGAGAAATATGCAAACTCAAATTAATGTTTTGAGGGGTGATTTTAATAAGCAAGAGGAAAGTCTTAGGAGGAATCTAAATAATGATATGAGGAGTATTTTAGGTAGTTTCTTCCAAAACCAAGCCTCAACTTCGGGTACTCTTCCGAGTAATACTATTCCTAACCCGAAGGGTGAGATGAAAGCAATCACTACTCGAAGTGGTGTTGCTTATGAGGGACCCTCGATTCCTACTAATCCTTCTCCAAAAAAGGTAGTGGAACGAGAAACCGAGGAGACAACGGATAAGGAGCAAACTAATTTCCAAGGAAGTACCGCTCACATCCAACCTCCGGTTATTCCCATTCCTATTCCGGAACCCGATGTTCCGAAGACTTTACCTAAGCCTAATATTCCATATCCTTCTAGACTTAATGATCAAAAGCTCCGTGAAAAAGCTACGAATCAAATGGAGAAGTTCTTTCAAATCTTTCAAGATTTGCACTTCGACATTAGCTTCGCGGATGCTCTTCTTTTGATGCCAAAATTTGCCTCTACGATTAAAAGTTTGCTTACAAATAAGGACAAGTTGTTTGAATTAGCTAAGATACCATTGAATGAGAATTGTTCGGCGATGCTCCTTAAAAAGCTTCCCGAAAAGCTTGGAGATCCTGGTAAGTTTCTTATACCATGTGATTTCTCGGGAATGGATGTATGTCATGCCTTGGCCGATCTTGGCGCTAGCATAAATCTTATGCCTCTTTCCATATGGAAGAAGCTTTCCCTACCCGAACTTACCCCCACTCGGATGACTCTCGAGCTAGCGGATCGATCCATTACTCGTCTTAAGGGAGTCGCCGAAGACGTCATCGTCAAAGTGGGGAAGTTTCACTTTCCTACCGACTTTGTTGTTGTTGATTTTGATGTCGATCCTCGGGTTCCCCTCATTCTCGGGAGATCCTTCTTGAGGACCGGCCGTGCCTTAATTGATCTTTACGAAGAAGAAATAACCCTTCGGGTTAATGACGAAGCCGTAACTTTTAATCTCAATCAAACTACGAGATACTCCTCTACATATGATGATATGTCGGTAAACCGAATTGACGTCATTGACGTTTCCTGTGAGGCGTATGCTCAAGAAGTGCTTGGTTTTTCTAATAATTTTATAGGTGGCAATACCATCCCGACTTTTGAGCCTATTATTTCCGACTCTTTTCTTTCCCTTACTCCGTTCGAGGGAAGTGACTTCATTTTGGAAGAGATCGAGGATTATCTCAAAAATGATTCAATTTCACCAGAAATTGATCATGCCGATCTTGATCCGGAGGGAAATATTTGCTTGATTGAAAATTTGTTAAATAATGACCCTTTTCAACTCCTTCCGATGGACCTAAAGCAAGTAGAAGTGACTAAGCCAAAATCTTCAAGTGAAGAGCCTCCGGAATTAGAATTAAAAGATTTACCATCTCATTTGGAACATGCTTACTCAGATGGAACCGATAAGTTACCCGTGATTATTGCAAAAAGTTTAAAAGATGATGAAAAAGAAGCCATCTTAAAGGTGGTTAAATCACATAAACGGGCCATTGCTTGGAAAATCACTGACATCAAGGGTATTGACCCTCGGTTTTGCACTCATAAAATCTTAATGGAGGAAGATTATAAACCCGCAGTACAAAGTCAAAGACGGGTTAACCTAAAAATTCATGAGGTAATCAAAAAGGAAGTTATCAAACTCTTTGATGCCGGAAAGATTTACCTGATCTCCGATAGTCCGTGGGTAAGCCCCGTTCATTGTGTACCCAAGAAGGGTGGTATAACCATAGTTGCTAATGAAGATAATGAATTGATTCCAACACGATTAGTTACCAGGTGGAGAGTTTGTATTAACTATAAGAAATTAAATGAAGCTACTCGTAAAGATCATTTTCCGTTGCCATTTATGGACCAAATGTTAGAAAAAGAAGAAATTCTTTAAGGATGTTAAACATTACTTTTGGGACGATCCCTACTTATTTCGGATTTGTGCGGATCAAATCATTCGACGGTGTGTGCATGGCCAAGAAGCTATTGATATCCTTAAAGCTTGTCATGAGGGACCCACCGGGGGCCATTATGGTGCCAATTTCACCGCTAAGAAAGTATTTGATGCCGGTTTCTTTTGGCCAACAATATATCAAGATGCCCATGCTATGATCAAATCTTGTGATACGTGTCAACATCAAGGCAAAATTTCACAAAGAGATGAAATATCTCAAAACGCTATTCAAGTTTGTGAAATCTTTGATGCATGGGGTATCGATTTTATGGGTTCATTCCTGTCTTCACGAGGGAATAAGTACATTCTCGTAGCCGTTGACTACTTATCAAAGTGGGTAGAAGCAAAGGCGCTCTCCACTAATGATGCTCGAGTTGTAGTAAAATTCTTGAAATCTCTTTTCGCCTGATTTGGAACTCCTAGAGCTATTTTAAGCGATCATGGGACCTATTTTTGTAATGATTAATTTGCTAAAGTAATGTTTATGTATGGGGTCACTCGTCGTCTTGCTACTGCTTATCATCCATAAACGAGTGGACAAGTGGATGTTTCAAATCGTGGCTTGAAACGTATTCTTGAGAAGACGGTTGGTGAAAACCGTGCCTCATGGTCTGATAAGTTAGAAGACACTTTATGGGCATTTCGTACCGCTTTAAAGATACCAATTGGTTGTACTCCTTATAAGCTCGTGTACGGAAAGTCTTGTCATCTACCTATTGAGTTAGAGCATAAGGCATATTGGGCCTTAAAACATGCTAATTTTGATCTTAAAACTGTGGGTGATCACCGGAAGCTTCAACTTAATGAACTTAATGAACTTTAATGAGCTTCATGATCAGCATACGAGAATTTCTGTTTGATCTTAAAGAGAAGACGAAGACGCTTCCCGACTTTAAGATCAATAAAAACGCATTTTTCAATGTTGGTGATCGGTTTTACTCTTCAACTCTCGTTAAAGATATTCTCAGGAAAGCTTAAAACCCGTTGGTCAGGACCTTTCACCATCACCTAAGTTTTTCCATATGGAACCATCGAGTTGTCTCAACCTGATGGTCCAAACTTTAAGGTGAATGGTCATCGTGTGAAGCATTACTTTGGAGGGGACATACCATCAAAGGTAGTCCCGGATCTCTAAACCATCCCCATGGACAATTAAATACGGGGATCGAGTCAAGCTATGTGACTCGGTTACCACAAACAAAGCGCTTCGTGGGAGGCACCCCATGCTTATCCTTTTTATTTCTTATTTCTAATGTGTTGTGAGAAGGCTTGTACTCTTCCAATTCTTGTTGTTTGTGCTTGTGATTGTTTGTAAGATTGACCTAAAATTTTTGAAGACTCTCGTGTTCGGTGTTTTATCCCGTTCCACTCGAGCTTCCTAGCCTTTGCTTGCCATTAGTTTGGGGAAATCCGATATCCTATATTATTATCGACTAACATCTATCTTTTAGCATTGGTATGTGCTTAAATACACATACCTTTGACCTTTAAAACCGGACTTAAATGACCAAAAACGTAACAAAAATACATTGTATTTGTATGTTTTCACTTATATTGTGCAGGTAACGGATATCTAAGAAAAGGGTAAAAACGAAGCCAATACGACAAAATCGAGCACGAGAACGGAAAGAGCGTGAAGTAACAGTCAAAATTAAAGCCAAATCAAAAAGTCAAAGTCAAAGGCGGAGCCGATATCGAAGAAATGTTAAATGGGCCAACCTATACCCATCTAATAGGCCGGGTCAACCCATTTATACATTACATGAAGACTTGTACAAGAAAAAGGCCCAACACATTTTTTATTATTACCCGGCCCAAGTCCTAGGCCCAAATCCCCTATTTAACCGAGTTAAGCTCACAAGGACTATGCATGCAATAAGTATGTATAACATGAGGGACTGTTTCTGCCAACCTACAAAACTATTTTACACCACAAGGACCATCTTAGTAATGAAGACATACAACATGAGGGGCCAGTTTTGTCAAAATCCCAACCTTCACCCCTGTATGACCCAAAACAGAGATATAAACGAAAAACCTCCCTTTGGTGCCAAATTTCCATTTTCGTGTCTTCAACCTCTGCCCTCAGCAACTAAACAACAAAAACATCACCTCCTAACTCAACCCCACCCCACACGGGTCAATGAACACGCTGGCAATCCTTAAACATCTAATTCGACAAGGAAATCAATGGCTTGGATCAAAGACCTTGGGGTCTACTCAAATTGGAAGGCTAAGATTGACTCTGGAATCTTCTCACACAACAAACACACCTTGTTTCTATCTCAGCAAAGAAACACAAGACAGTAAAGGCAAGACTTAGACGTTTAGTATAAAATAGGACATTGTAAGCCCATTGTGGTATCTAGCTTTTACATAGTTAATTTTTAGTTTAATTTAGTCATTTTAACTTTCCTTGTAACTTTTTTAATGTTTAATGAAAAATTAAAGTTTTAAGTTTAAGTTCTAATTCCTGTTTTAATAGTTGCTTAAAAAGTCTTTCATTAGCTACTTTAAGCTTTGTTAGGATTAATGTTTTATTAACTTAGTACCGACAGTACAATAGTTAGTACCGACAGTTATACTTAGTACCGACAG
>BQNB010029425.1:0-32983 GCA_026074375.1 Tanacetum coccineum | reverse complement strand
TTATAAATACGATTTCACAAACGCAATTAGATGGTGATGTAGCTATATAGAATTATATATGGTAGTAGTTATTCAAAATGCATAGTACTTATACGACCTATATTAGATTAGGTTGCATTCGGTCATTATCGTGACGCATTTTCTATGATATAATTGTTATCATACACACAAGGTGAGTTCATAGCCCCACGTTATACATTTTATAATGATTACAATTGGACGCAAGTGGACATTTCACATTTACGATTACGTGTTTGCCTAAGTAGCGATAACCCTCTAAGCCCATTATCATGAACTGTCAATTACTGTTATGAGCGCGAATGTTATAAATAGATCTATTTGGGATTGACATCCCCGTTCGGGTGAGTCATGCTCACTGTGTCGGTTTGCCAGACAACGAACGTATACCATGTCGGACATAGGATGTTGCGGGTTAGAACGTCATCACGGGCAATGTTGGCGTCATGAGCTTAGGAAAACGTAATTACATTTTATGATGTTTGCATCTGTTGCATTATCATGGGGAAATCTTGCGGTCCTACATTATACATTTTATAAACCTATGAATTCACTCAACAATATGTTGACGTTTTAAGCAATGTTTTTCAGGGGATCAATAAGGCACGAGGTGCAAGGGATACATTGGTGGTTTTGATTTGGATGTCATGCATTAAAGATTTTGTCGCATTACATTTTGTATATCTGTTATGGGCTAGAAATCTTTGTATTTTGAACAAGTGAACAAGTGAAGCTTCGGGCTTTTGCAACAAAAAAATTGTTAAATCCAATGTATCAGTTTTAAATGGATTTTAATGGTCGTCCTTATATATATCTTGTGTTATTGATCTATGAAGTAACACCCCCAACCCATATTCCGCTGCGACCCAATTTGGGGGTGTTACAGATTGGTATCAAGAGCCAAGGTTATAGAGAACCAGGTCAAATGTTTTTGCTGGACTATAACCGTTTTCAAATATTGCATTCATACAAAGAGATTTTCATGGGACGTACATACATACATACACTAGTTGTTGCATTAGTTGTTTAGACTAGATGCATTTATGATTGATATACATGTTATGATATAAATGTATATTACTATAAGAGTCTTATATTAAATACTAATATAAGCTATTTTGGATTTTCAGATACAGTCATGTCGGATTCTGAGGATTCCACGGTTACGTACACTGCTGTGCCCAGACCATTTGCGGATTTGCCAGATATCGGATCATCGGGAGTCGATGGACCACCCGTGATGCCAAAGGACCCATATGCCTATGTGGTAGCTTCTTTTTAGGCCCTACCATCTCCTAATTATGTGTCGGGTCCTGAGTACCCACCTTTACCAGAGTTTGTTCTAGAGCCTGTATACCCGGAGTTCATGCCACCAGAGGATGAGATACTTCTAGCTGAGGAGCAACCACTACCTGCTGCTGTCTCACCTATTGCTGATTCACCAGGCTATGTTCCTGAGTCAGATCCTGAGGAGGATCTGGAGGAGGATGATGATGAGGACCCCGAGGAGGATCCTGCCGATTATCCTGCCAACGGAGGAGACGATGGCGATGACGAGGATGAGTTATCCAATGATGACGAGGATGAGGATGTTGATCAGGCCCCATCTGCTGAGGAGCCTGAGTCGTTTGAGACCGACGAGTCTGCGACCACACCACCACCACCATATCTTGCATATCGGGTAACTACTAAGATATCGATCTGAGATGAGCCACCTATACCATTTTGGTCTGATACGGAGGTTGCCAAACTCCTTGCTATACCTACTCTACCACCATCACCACTTTCTCCATGGTCATCACCACTACCTCAGATTCCTTCTCCACCACTACCCCCGATACTATCACCACTACCACTATCACCACCTCTACCTATATCATCCCCATCACTACCTGCTAGCCCTATTTATCCTTTGGGATGTCGAGCTGCTATGATCTGGCTAAGAGCAGAGGCCCCATTTACTTCCTATTCACCACTGCCACATATCATACTCTCCCACACCAGACCAGATACACCATCATCAGGGACACCACCTTTGCATCTACTCTCTACTGACCGTAGAGCAGACAGACCCGAGGTTACCTTACCGCCTCGGAAGAGGTTAAGTATCGCTCTCGGTCTAAGATATGAGGTAGGAGAGAGCTCGTCTGCCCCCACTGCTAGACCTCCTAGAGGTTTTAGGGTAGACTATGGTTTTGTTGCTACCATAGAGAGGGAGATTATGCGGGATCTAGAGAGGGATGTCGGTTATAGGATCACCGACACTTGGGATGAGATGCCGGTAGACATGCTAGGGGCACCAGCGACTGATGACACAGAGTTGGGTTGATGGATGACAGAGTTTACCACTAGGGTTAGGCAAGACACATACGAGATCTATACAAGGTTCGATGATGAGCAGTCTGAGCGACCGTTGATGGCTGGTAGGCTCAACATGCTATATAGGGATAGGCGTGCACATGCTCGTACTGCTAGGCTCATGAAGGCTAAGGCCAGGATGTCTCGAGAGGTTTAGGGACGATCTATAGTTGCGAGTGACCTTGCGCGTGCAGAGGATATGTCTTTACGTACTCAGGTGGTAGCACAGCTGGCAGTAATTATAGAGCTACAGGCAGCAGACCGCAGGAGACAAGCGGCGATTACAGAGATGCTGGCGACAGACCACAGGAGACAGGAGCAGTTCATAGAGGCACTGAGACTGCTGAAGAGACTTTAGACTCAGATGACAGACTTTGAGAGGCAACAGGGACCAACTAAATGTCCTGCACAGCCAGATGCACCAAAGGAGGCTGGTAGCAGTTCCTAGATCATGTTATGGCTAGTTATTTTGTACAGCCTACTAAGTATTACAGGTAACTCCTGGCTAATATGGCTTTAGGTTGTATATACTCTTTTATCTTGTAACCTATTCGCTGTGATCATTTTGTATCTGAACCAATCATGTATGTTTTCTAATTAAATATAGAATGGTGGTATTATGTCATGTCTGTAATCAAATTTATTATTAATGAATGTCGATTTAGTTACACCATTGTTAACTTCAATTCACTTGTATACTTCATTGGGTGTTGTGATCTCTCTTTACTTATTGTGTATATGTCATGTCATGGTTATGATTTTACGAAATCTAACGGGTATTATATTTTCTTATGATTGAAGAAAATGACACCAAAGAGAAGGACCACGAGGTTAAACCTAGAAACAACACCGGCCGCAACAGCCGGCACTACTACCACTGTCACTAATGCCCAACTTCAGGCAATGATTATTAACCAAGGCCGTTGCTGACGCTTTTGGCAGCACTATAAACATAAGTGATGCTGACAGAAATACGAATGGCGATGATAGCCATAATTCGGGAATGGGTGTTAGAAGGACAGAACGAACTGCCCATGAATGTACTTACAGTGACTTTCTCACTTGTCAACCATTAAACTTCAAAGGCACGGAAGGAGTTGCCGGTCTATCTCAATGGTTTGAAAGAATGGAGTCTGTTTTCCACATCAGTAATTGTATAGTTGAGAATCAAGTCAAGTTTGCTACTTGCACTCTCCATTCAGTTGCTTTAACATGGTGGAACACCCATGTCAAGACAGTCGGTCATGATGCCGCTTACGGTATGCCTTGGAAAACACTCATGAAAATGATGACTGACAAATACTGTCCTCGAAATGAAATCAAGAAACTGGAAATGGAGATTTGGGATCTGAAGGTGAAGGGTACTGACTTGACAAGTTATACCCAACGCTTTTAGGAATTGGCTTTGTTGTGCGGGAGGATGTTTCTCGAAGAATCTGATAAATGCAAGATGCAGTTGAAATCGCAACGATCTAATGGCATTAAGAAAATCCGCATTAGAACCAACAACAACAACAACAACAATAACAACAGAAAAAGAGGTAGAACATTGGCATGACTTATACTGGCTGGGACCGGTGAAAAGAAACAATATGGGGGATCTAAACCCCTATGCTCAAAATGCAACTATCACCACGATGGTCCATGTGCTCCCAGATGCCACAAGTGCAATAAAGTCGGCCATCTGGCCCGTGACTGCAGGAGCACTGCAACCGCTAACAATGCTAACAATCAGAGGGGCACTGGGTCGGGTCAGAAGCCTACTTGCTATGAGTGTGGAGTTTAGGGACATTTTAAGAGGGAATGTCCAAAGCTGAAGAACAACAACAGTGTGGTAAACCATGTTGGATGTGGTCTGGCTCCAGCCAAAGTGTATACGGTAAAGCATACGGGGACAAACCCAGACTCCAACGTCGTTATGGGTATGTTCCTTCTAAACAACCGCTATACTTCTATCTTATTCGATACTGGTGCCGATAGGAGTTTTGTGTCTACTGCATTTAGCTCCTAAATTGATATCACACCGACTGAATTTGATCACTATTATGACGTTGAACTAGCCGATGGGAGAATAATTGGGTTAAACACTATCCTTCAAGGTTGTACATTAAACATCCTGAACCACCCATTCAACATAGACTTAATGCCTGTAGAACTTGGCAGTTTTGATGCTATAATTGGTATGGATTGGTTGGTAAAGTACCAAGCAATCATTGTGTGTGCCGGGAAGATCGTCCGTATCCCCTGGGGAAATGAAACTCTAATCGTTCACGGTGACAGAAGCAACCGGGGAAACGAGGCTCGTCTGCACATTATCTCGTATACCAAAACACAAGAATACATTCTAAAAGGATGTCCAGTCTTTTTGGAAAACGTTACTACAAAGGAGACGGAAGACAAGTCGGAGAATAAGCGACTTGAGGACGTACCGATAGTTCGAGATTTTCCTGATGTATTTCTTGAGGACTTGCCGGGTCTTCCTCTGACTCGACAAGTGGAATTATAAATCGATCTGATACCTGGTGCTGCACCTGTAGCATGGACACCTTATCGATTAGCGCCTTCTGAAATGAAAGAGTTGTCAGAGCAACTATTACCTAAAAGGTGCATATATAAAAGTTCATGAACAAAATAAGTATGTAGACTTAGGGATCTTGTGATTCTTGGACAATCTTTGGATAAATCATGGACTAGGGACCCTAAGGACGTAAGACATGTGATATTAAGTGTTGTAATGGACTTGTAACAAAGTGGCTAAACTAAAAAGGTATAGAATCAAGTTTTAATCATATTTATACAAAATGACCAAAACCTTTTGTTAGAATTCGAAATAAAAGTATTTATTTTATATTTTTATAAAATACTACATCTCATGAGGATTCCAAAAAGGTAAGAAACTCAAAAAACTAATTTATAACGAAGGAGATACGTAATTTACAAGATATAAGAAATTTTATAAAAACAATTTGCAAACCACTTCTGATATGAAATGTTGGTTATTTTTCTCAGATTAGTACAATATTTTTAGATTTCCTAAAATTAAGAATCTTTTTCTTTGTGTATCAATATCGAAGAGGTATGAATTTCCGCAGTTTACAATAATTAAAGTTTATAAAAATAATTTTATAAACTATGAACAGTAAAAATTACTATTCATCTCAGATATATATTTTTGAAAAATATTATACTTTGATAGAACTTTTAATTTAAAAAACGTGCTCTAAAGAATCACTAAAAACGGAGTTAAAACGAATAAGATACGACATTTACGAGTTTATGACGATTAATTTTATAAAAATAATTTAATGAGAGTATATGAACAGTAAAAAGTACTGTTCACCAGTAGGTTGAAAAAAAAATATGAAAATTATTATTTAGACTAACTGCGTTCTTATTTGAAGCATGGACATAAGAAACGTAGGAAACGGGCTTTAAACGATAAAGTTACGCCGTTTTTACTAAAGATATATTTATAAATGTTTTTACTTTATAAATATAATTTCATAAACGCAATTAGATGGTGATGTAGCTATATATAATTATAGATGGTATTATTTAATCAAAGTGCTTAGTACTTATACGACCTATGTTAAATTAGGTTGCATTCAGTCATTATCGTGACGCATTTTCCGTTATTCTGTGATAATCATTAACTCGAGGTGAGTTTATAGCCCCATGTTTTACTTCTTTTACATATACTTTACAACTTTTGGGGTGAGAACATGCTTGTTACCAACTTCATTTACATGATGGGTTTGAATTCATTACATGTGCATTTACAATTCGTTTTACAAACTGGTCTACATACTATGTTGGGATTTAAAGACTTCAAGATGATTCTTAGAATTAATACTGCTCAGGTATACTTTGTACAGTTGGTGATACTAATCAAAATTATGCTAAGTAGTTAGTACTGGTAGTAGAAAGTTACTACTGCTAGTTGCTACTCTTAGTATATATTAGTACTGTTAGTACAAAAGTTAGCACTGCTAGTATATGTCAGTACTGCTAGAATAAAGTTACAACTGCTAGCATAAAGTTAGTACTGTTAGTGTAACTTAGTACTGCTGATGAAGAATGAAGAAAATATTCTAAGTACTTACTACTGCTTGTGCTCAGTTAGTGCTGCTAGTTTAAAAGTTAATTCTGTTAGTTTAAACTGCTAAAAGATTACAACTACTTGGAAAAGTTTCTACTGTCAAATGGATAAAGACAAGAAAAAGGATTAGAGAACAAGAATACTTACGAAGAGAAGTATTGAGTTATTTTTGTAGAAGATATGTATAAGTTATTTGTTTAAAAGATCATGATAACTTAGGAAAGTATTGTAAGCCTTGTAGGACTCCTTGATGTATAAAAGGAGGTCATAGGGTATAGAATTTAATGTACCAAAACTAGTCATTGTCATAGCTTCAAGGTTTTTGTAACCCTAATACTTTTGAATATTTGTATTTAATATATTGAGGCTGAAAGTTTGATTTTCATAGCTTCAAGGTTGTAAACTCTAACACTATCAAAGAGTGTTCGTATTAATATATTGAAGCTTATTGTTTTGGTTGTATTTCTGTATTTTTTCTTAGTGGTATAAACTAGATTCCGCATAGTTTATATCATAAACTCAAAGTTTCAGGAGTTCAAGATCTGTTCATTGGGATCAACAAGTGGTATCAGAGCTTGTTGTGAAGCTTTGAATAAGAAGAAACAAACAACTCATACTAGATCTAATTCTCTGTGATAAAATGGAGGCAGGAACTACTTCTACAACTCTGACTACAAGACTCCCTATCCTCAACCTAGGAGAATATGATCTCTGGTTAATGAGGATAGAACAATACTTTCTCATAACTGATTACTCTATTTGGGAAGTAATTCTGAATGGTAACAAAGTGCTGAAAAGAACTGTTGGAGAAACTAAGCAGGAATATGAACCTACTACTGCAGAAGAAAAGCAGGACAGGAGGAATGAGATGAAAGCTAAAGGAACTCTGTTGATGGCACTCCCAAATAAGGATCAACTGAAGTTTCATTCATATAAAGATGCAAAACTACTCATGGAAGCCATAGAGAAGAGGTGTGGAGGAAACAAAGAATCCAAGAAAGTTCAGAGAACTCTACTCAAGCA
This sequence comes from Tanacetum coccineum, assembly GCA_026074375.1. Lineage (NCBI taxonomy): Eukaryota > Viridiplantae > Streptophyta > Magnoliopsida > Asterales > Asteraceae > Tanacetum > Tanacetum coccineum. Next base: position 25,485 of record BQNB010029425.1, on the reverse strand, counting down.
ACAATATGAGAACTTTCAAGATCAAGCTCAGAAACAATGGATCAAACTTTTGACAGGTTGCAAAAACTTATTAGTCAGTTGGAGATCCAAGGTAAAGTTATTACACAAGAAGACATAAACTTAAAACTGTTGAGAAGTCTTCCATCTGAATGGAAGACTCATCCTTTGATCTGGAGGAACAAAGAGGAAATAGAGACCATCAGTTTGCATTACTTATACAACAACTTGAAGATATATGAACCTGAACTTGCAGGATCATCAAGTACAAGCCAAAATCTACAAAATGTGGCTTTTGTTTCCTCTAACAGCACTAATAGCAACTGCAACAACAGCATAAATGAAGCAGATAACACTGCTTATGGAGTTAGTGCTGCTCATACTCAATGTAATCCTACATCTGGAGATAACCTTAGTGATGCTATGATTTGTGCTTTCCTAGCTAGTCAGCCCAACTCTCCTCAACTTGCAAGAGAGGATCTAGAACAAATTGATCCTGATGACTTAGAAGAAATGGATTTACAATGGGAAATGGCCATGCTGACAATTAGAGCTAGGAGATTCATCCAGAGGACAGGCAGGAAGTTGGATGTAAATGGTCAAAGAGTTGGATTTGACAAGACTAAAGTGGAGTGCTACAATTGTCATAAAAATGGTCACTTTGCAAGAGAATGTAGAGCTCCTAGAAATCAAGAAAACAGAGGAAGAGAAAACAGTAGAAGAACTGTGACAGTGGAAACTCCCACTGAAAATGCCTTGGTTGCTCAAGATGGAATTGGAGGGTATGACTGGAGCTACCAAGCTGAGGAAGAGCATCCTACAAACTTTGCATTGATGGCACATACATCTTCAGGAAGTTCTTCCAGTTCAGATTCTGAGGTAGATTCTTGTTCTAAATCATGTGTAAAAGCTTATGCTACTCTCAAAGAACAATATGATAGTTTGTCTTCAGATTACAAAAGGTCTCAATTTAATTTAGTATCTTATAAAGCAGGTTTAGAATCAGTAGAAGCTAGACTAGCTCACTATAAGAAAAATGAGGCTGTGTTTGAAGAGAGCATTAATGTTTTAAATCTAGAAGTTAAACTAAGAGATAATGCTTTAGTTGAAAACAAAAAGAAATTGGAAAAAGCAGAAAAAGAGAGAGATGAGTTAAAACTAACATTAGAGAAGTTTCAAAATTCATCCAAATCTTTGAACAATTTGCTGGAAAGTCAAGTCAGTGTCAAGTTTAAAACTGGACTAGGATATAATGCAGCTTCTTCTACTGCAGCTTCTCCTGCAGTAGAAAGCTTTGTGAATTCATCTGAGATGTTAGAAAATCAGGAGAATAATAAGTCCAAATCTGATAAGGGATATCATGCAGTTCCCCCACCTTTTACAGGGAACTTCATTCCCTTCAAACCTGATCTAACTTTTATGGATGAAATAGTTGAAAGTGAGAATATGGATGTTATTACTATTGTTACACCTAGTAATGGTAAGAAAGTTGAGTCAAATCATGAGTCTGCTGATGTAAAAAATAATGGTGATGCAGTAGAACCTAAAACTGTTAGGAAGAACAGCTTTAGACCTCCAGTCATTGAGGATTGGAATTCTGATGATGATAGTGAGGTAGAATTTATACCTAATGTTGAGGATAAAACTGTTAGACCTAGCACTGAAAAGATAAAATTTGTTAAGTCTGCTAGGGAAACAGTAGAGAAGGTAGAAACACCTAAACAAAACAAACACTATCCTAGAGGGAACCAAAGAAACTGGAACAATCTTATGACCCAAAGACTAGGAAGTGACTTTAAAATGATTAATAAAGCTTGTCTTGTTTGTGGTAGTTTTGAGCATCTTCATTATGTGTGTGATAAAAAGATTGTACGACCAGTGTGGAACAACTCAAGTAGGGTGAATCACAAGAACTTTGCTAATAAAATGACTTACCCTCACCCTAATAGAAGATTTGTTCCACAAGCAATATTAACCAAATCTGGCAAAATTAATACTGCTGGTGAAAGTGTTAATACTGTTGTCAGACCAGTTAATATTGCTGGCTCAAAAACAATTATGAGTCATCCTAGACCAATATCAAATGCTTATAAAAAGGGATATTCACAAGACACGAGGCCATTTAACAAGTATTCAACAAACAAAAACAGTATTTTCAATAAAAAAGGTTAATACTGTCAGGGTAAAAGATACTACTGCTAGGGATAGAGCAGTAGTAAGTGAAAACAAGGGAAAAGGGGTTAATGCTGTTAAGGCCTCAGCATGCTGGATTTAGAAAGCCAAAACCAGTAGTGCATCAAATACTTTCAAGAAATATTCTTACATTGATGCACGAGGCAGATCCAAGTCTATAATGGCTTGGATCCCCAAAAGAGTCTAATTCTCTTATTTTATGTGCAAGGCAACCCACAAGTATTGAGTTATTTTTATAAAAGATATGTATAATGTATTTGTTTAAGAGATTATGTTTGCTTTTAGAAAAGATCGTGATATCTTAGGAAAGTATTGTAAGCCTTGTAGGACTCCTTGGTCTATAAAAGGAGGCCCTAGGGTATAGAATTCAATGTATCAAAAATGAGTCATTGTCATAACTTCAAGGTTGTAAACCCTAACACTATCAAAGTAGTGTTGGTTATTTAATATATTGGAGATATGTTATTGTTGTATGTTTATGCATTCATTATTGTTATTCCTTCTTAGTGTATGTAAACTAGATTCTGCATAGTTTTTATCATTACACTCAAAACTTTCATTCTTAGTACCTTTGGATATATCCAAGGATACTAAACCTGACATCAAGCTAAGGAGTCTATAAGATTTATTCATTAGGATCAACAAGTGGTATCAGAGCTTGTTGTGAAGCTTTGAATAAGAAGAAACCAACATCACATACAAGATCTAATTCTCAATGATAACATAGAGGCAGGAACTACTTCTACAACTCTGACTGCAAAACTCCCTATCCTCAACCCAGGGGATTGTGATCTATGTTATATGAAGGATTAGAACATTACTTTCTTATGAATGATTTTCTCCACTCTGGTAAGTAATTAAAAATTGGTAACAAGTAGTGTTAAAGTAATTATTGGAGAAGTAACTTAGCAGGAATATGAACATACTACTGCAGAAGAAAGCTGTGTATGGACAGGAGAAATGAGATGAAAGCTTGAGGAACTCTGTTGATGGCACTCCTAAATAAGGATCAACTGAAGTTTCATTCAGACAAAGATGCAAAACTACTCATGAAAGCCATTGAGAAGAGGTATGGAGGAAACAAGGAATCAAAGAAAGTTTAGAGAACTCTACTCAAGCAACAATATGAGAACTTTACAGGATCAAGTTCAGAGACAATGGATCAAACTTTTGATAGGCTGCAAAAACTTGTCACTCAGTTGGGGATTCAAGGTGAAGTTATTACTCAAGAGGACCTGAACTTAAAACTATTAAGAAGTCTCCCATCTAAATGGAAGACTCATGCTTTGATCTGGAGGAACAAACAGGAGATAGAGACCATCAGTTTGGATGACTTATACAAAAACTTGAAGATATATGAACATGAAATCTTAGGATCATCAAGTACAAGCCAAAAATCCACAAAATGTGGCTTTTGTGTCCTCCAACAGCACTAACAGCAATAGCAACTAGCAGACTAATGATCACAGATAACACTGCATATGGAGTTAGTGCTGCTCATACTCAAAGTAATCCTACAACTAGAGATAACCTTAGTGATGCTGTGATCTGTGCTTTCCTAGCTAGTTAGCCCAATTCTCCTCTACTGTCATCGAGAGGATTAGACAAATTGATCCTGATGATCTAGAAGAAATGGATTTACAATAGGAAATGGCCATGCTAACTATTAGAGCTAAGAGATTCATCAAGAGGACATGCAGGCAGTTAGATATAAATGGTCAAAGAGTTGATTTTTCGACGCATCATAAAGTGAAGTGTTTACTACTCATTGTCATATATATGGTTACTTTACAAGATGGAATATAAAGCTCTTTAGAAATAAGGAGAAAACAGGTGAAGAGAGATTATAGAAGGAATTGTGATGAGTAGAAACTCCCACTGAAAATGCCTTGTTGCTCAAGATAGGAATTGGAGGGTATGATTGAGCTACCAAGCTGAGGAGAGCATCCTACAAAACTTTGCATTGGATGGAACATACATCTTAAAGAAGTTCTTCCAGTTAGATTCTGAGGTAGATTCTTGTTCTTATTCATGTTGTAATAGCTTTATGTACTCTCAAAGAAACATGGATAGTTTATCTTCTGATTACATGAAAGTCTTCAATTTAATTTAGTATCTTTATAAAGCAGGGTTTAGAATCAGTAAGATGCTTATAGACTAGCTCATTATAAGAAAAATGAGGATGTGTTTGAAGAAAGCATTAATGTTTTAAAACTTGAAGTCAAACTAAGAGACATTGATTTAGTTGAAAACAAAAAAAATTGGAAAAAGCAAAAAAAAAGAGATCAGTTAAAACTAATATTGGAGAAGTTTTAAAATCCATCTAAATCTTTGAACAATTTGCTGGAAAGTCAAGTTATTGACATGTTTAAATCTAGACTAGGATACAATGCAGCTTCTTCTACTGTAGCTTCTCCTGCAGTAGAAAGCTTTTTGAATTCATTTGAGATGTTAGAAATTCAGGAGTATAATAAGCCCAAATCGGATAAGGGATATCATGCACTTCCCCCACCTTTTACAGGGAACTTCATACCTTGTAAACCTGATCTAACATTTATGGATGAAATAGTTAAAAGTGAGAATATGGATGTTACTACTGTTGTTACACCTAGTAATGTTAAGACAGTTGAGTCAAATCTTGAGTCTGCTGGTGTAAAAAGTAATGGTGATGCAGTAGAACCTAAAACTGTTAGGAAGAACAGCTTTAGACCTCCAGTCATTGAGGATTGGAATCCTGATGATGAAAGTGAGGTAGAAATTATACCTAAGGTTAAAACTGTTAGTCCTAGCACTGAAAAGATAAAATTTGTTAAGTCTGCTAGGGAAATAGTTGAGAAGGTAGAAAAATCTAAACAAAACAAACACTATCCTAGAGGGAACCAAAGAAACTGGAACAATCTTATGTCCTAAAGACTAGATGGGACCTTTAAAAATGATTAATAAAGCCTGTTTTGTTTATGGTAGTTTTGAGCATCTCTATTATGTGTGTGATAAAAAGGTTATAAGACCAGTATGGAACAACTCAAGTAGGGTGAATCACAAGAACTTTGCTAATAAAATAACTCACCCTCACCCTAATAGAAGATTTGTTCCACAAGCAGTACTAACCAGGTCTGGCAAAATTAATACTGCTGGCGGTGCAAGTGTTAATACTGCTATTAGACCAGTTAATACTGTTGGCTCAAAACCAACTGTGAATCATCCTAGATCAATATCAAATGCTTATAAAAAGGGATATTCACAAGTCACAAGGCCATTTAACAAGTATTCATAATACAAAAATAGTATTTTCAATAAAAAGGTTAATTCTGTTAGGGTAAAAGATACTACTGCTAGGGATAGAGCAGTAGTAAGTAAAAACAAGAGAATAAGGGCTAATGTTGTTAAGGCCACAGCATGCTGAGTTTAGAAAGCCAAAAATAGTAGTGCTTCAAAATACTTTCAAGGGAAATATTCTTGCCATTGATGCACGATGGCAGATCCAAGTCTAATTATTGGCTTGGTTCCCTCAAAAAGAGTTAATTCTCTTATTTATGTGCAGGGTAACCCACGCAGAAAGTGTTAAGTAACAAGGAAAAGGTGTTTTTGACATTGGTTGCTTAAGGCACATGATGGAAAAACAATGCTATCTTACTGAGTTGGAAGATTAGGATGGTGGATTTGTTTTCCTTTGGAGATGGTAAATTAAAGGTAGATTTCTAGTTAAAGGTAAAATAAAATGGGGTACTGGAATTTGATAATGTGTAGTTTGTAAGGAGCTTAAGTAGAACTTGGTTTAGCTGTGTCACAAATATGTGAACAAAAAAGATTAATGTTCTTTTTACTGACACTGAATGTTCTTGTCTTATCTTTGACTTTAAGCTACTTGATGAAAGTTCATGTTATGTGAGAGTTCCAAGAAAGGATAACATTTACAGTGTTGACCTAAAGAGTGTTGTTCCCACTAAAGGTTTAACTTGCCTCTTTGCTAAGGCCACAATTGATGAATCCAACTTATGGCATAGGAGGCTTGGTCACATAAACTTTAAAAACATGAATAAATTGTGAGGGGAACCCTTGTTAGAGGTTTGCCTTCAAGATTCTTTGAAATAACCATTCATTGTGTTGCTTTGTGGAAAAAGGTAAGCAACAAAAGCATCCTGTAAGGGCCCCAAACTTGTAAATCAATCAGCAAATCCCTTAATATGCTTCATATGGACGTATTGGTCTATAATTGTTAAGAGTTTAATGAAAAAGTCTTATTTCCTAGTTGTTACTGATAACTTTAGTAGATTTTCTTGGGTATTCTTTTTGGCCACTAAGGATGAGACTAGTAGAATATTAAAGACCTTCATAACAGAAATAGAAAATCAACTAGACCATAAAGTAAAAGTTATCAGATGTGACAATGTGAACTTGAGTTCAATAATAGTGTAAGAATTAGTTTTGTGAAATGATGGGGATTAGAGGGAATTCTGTGTTTGTTGCTAGGGATCTCCTCAGCAGAATGGTTTTGTTGAGAGGAGGAATAGTACATGATACATGGCTGCAAGAACTATGTTAGTTGACTCTAAGTTACCAACTACCTTTTGGGCTGAAGCAGTTAATACTGCTTGCTATGTGCTAAATAGGGTCTTAGTCATTAAGCCTCATACCAAGACACCTTATGAACTTATTCGTGGAAGAACTACATTGATAGACTTCATGAAACCTTTTGGGTGTCCTGTTACCATCTTAAATACAGGATCCAATCTAGGAAGTTTGATGGAGGAAAAGCGCTGAGAAGAGATTTTTTTGTTAGGTACTCTGTAGTTAGCAAGGCCATGAGAGTATTTAACAAGAGGGCCAGGATAGTTGAAGAGACCTTAAACAATAGATTTCTTGAAAATACACCTAATGTGACAGGAAATGGACTAGACTGGATTTTTGATGTTGATTCTTTAACAATATCTATGAATTATGTGCCAGTTGTTGCAGGAAATCAAACTAATGGTATTGCAGGAACTAGAGATAACATTGTTACAGGTCAAGCTGAGAAGAAGACAAACCTAAACAAGAATACATCCTAATACCTATCTGCACAATTCTGATCATTAATCTCTCAGATCCAATTGTCAGTGAAGAGATGCTTGAAGAGAAGCCTACTTAAATTGATTGAATATGGCAGACTTTGTTAAAGATGGGAAGGATGCTCAAGCCACAAGAAGTGAGTTTTGAAAGGCTACTTTAACAAGAAAAGCAGACTATACATCCTAACAGCACTAATAGTATTAATACTGTTAGTTCACCTGTTAGTGCTGCTAAACCATCTTTTATTAATGATGATACATCATCACCAGTTAATGTTACTGAAGCTTCTAATGCATTTGAGGAACATCTATTTGAAAGATTTTCTCCTTTCAAAAATGCGTTTACACTTCTACCTATTTCAAATGTGACTCCAATGGATGATACTAGAATTTTTGGTAATGCTTATGACGATGAAGATGTGGGTGCAGAGGCTGACTCAAAAAATTAGAAAACAACCTTGAATGTCAGTCCTATACCCCACAACCAGAATTGACAAGGATCATCCTAAAGACCAGTCATTGGAGGCTTTAATTCCGCTATTCAAACAAGGAAAATGACCAAGATTTCTGATGAACATGCTATGGTATGTTACATTAATAAGCATAGGAGAACAAATCATAAAGATTATCAGAATGCTTATTTTCCTGTTTTCTCTCTCAAATGGAACCCAAGAAAGTGATTCAAGCTTTGGAAGATTTCAATATGGGATAGATGCATGCAAGAGGTGCTTTACAATTTCAAACTTAAGAAAGTTTGGACATTGGTTGATCTCACTAATGGCAAGAGGGCCATTGGTACATTAGGGGTCCTTTAGAATCAAAAAGGCATGAGTGAGAGGAATTGTAAGTGAACGAAAACAAGGCAGGCTGGTTGCACAGGTTATACCAAGTTGAAGGGAATTTGATTATGATGAGGTTTGGCTCCTGTTGCTTAAGATTGAAGCAATTAGGTTATTTTTGGCCTTTGCATCATTTATGGATCTTTGTGTACCAGCTCTGGATGAAAAGTGTGCCTTTTATATGGTACTATTGATGAGGAGGTATATGTTTGCCCTCCTGGTTTTGAAGATCTTACGGTTCCTGACAAAGTGTTATAAGGTTTGAAAGAAAATGAATGCATATCTTGATTATTTTTCCCAGTTGAATCACAGGAATCAGTCCATAGGAACCTAAAAAAAGAGATTGGTAAGTGGCACGAAAGCACTCTTGTGTTTACACTACGTTCACCGGCTACGCGCAGCAAACCTTCCCGTTATGTTATAGAATGAATTGAGCTTCTAGTGGGTGGTTATTCAAGCTTTTTATGGTATACATCTAAGCTCCAGAGCCTGGTATGAAACCTTGTCTACTACTCTAATTGAAAACTGGATTTAGATGGTGGTTACTAGTAGATTAAGACTTTGTTCATCAAGAAGGTCAAAACGGTAATATATTGTTAGTTCAAGGTATATGTAAGATTGATATCATATTGGATCCCAAAAAGTCTTTTTAAGATGATGAGTTTAAAGGTTTGAGCACAAGAGATTCCAGGATGAGTTCTGGTAGGGGAACTCACTTTCTTCTTGGGTTACCAAGTACAACAAAGAAGGATGAATCTCATTATCAAGATAAATTTGTGGCAGACATATTGAAGAAGTTTTGATTTTGCAACGATAGCAAAAGGCACTCCATGGAACCTAACAAGGCATTGATTGCAAGGATGTAAGAAGCTGATAGTTGGATGTTCTCATTTATAAAGATCATTGATTGGATCACTTGATTGTACTTAATAGCTTTAGGCAAGACATAATGTTTGTTGTTTTGTGTTGTGCAACGGTTCCAAGTTAATCTAAATGTCACATCTTCATGTTTGTGCAAGAGGATCTTTTGATACTTGGAAAGGTCAACTAAAGGGCCTTTGTTATCCTAGAGATTCACCATTTGACTTGGAAGCTTTTTCTGATAGTGATTATGCTATAGCTAGCCTTGACAGGAAATCCACAACAAGAGGTTGTCAATTTCTTGGCAAGAGGTTGATTTCATAGGAATGTAAGAAGCAGACTATAGTTGCAAAATTCTACTTACTAAAGCAGAGTTTGTTGTGAGATATTGTGGTGGACAGGTGCTATGGATCAAAATCAGATGATTGACTATGGATTAAAATTCATAAACACCCAGGATTTTCATATGATAATGAAAGACATTTGTATAGTGAAGAATCCATGTTTCAATCTAAAAACAAGCACATATAGATTAGACACACCGTTATTAGATGATCTGTTATGAGAAGAAGTTGATTCAAGTGATTAAGATTCACATAGACCACAATGTTGCAGATGATCTTCTCACAAAGGCTTTTGATGTTAGCAGGTTTAACTTTCTAATTCCTTTAGCACATAGATTATTTAATCTTTGAATTTGAAGTATTGTTTGAGGGCGAAGGTTAAGTGTTTTGGATAACAGTTTTTAACTTGTATTTCATAGGTTAATGCATATAAATTGGATCCTACATGAATTCTCAATGTTTATCTAGTCTTTTCTATTGTGATTAGTGATGAATAAAGGCATGTTTATTGTATAATTATAAAGACAGAGTAATACTTTATTATCTCTTAATGCTACTTGGCAAAAAATTTATACTGCCAGGCAAAAGTTAGTACTGCTGCGCCAAAGTTAGTACTGCTGGGATATCATTAGAGCTAAAGTTACAACTGCTGAGCAAATTTGAAGAATTATTTGAGGAGAGGTCAATTAAGAATGAATGAAAGTGATTGATACATCACGTAGAGTAGATATGGATGAAGATTAGGATAACCCTACTGATCCAACCAATCCACATTTACTCAACTCTACAATAAAGAAACCAATCATTGTTCCATCATCATATCAACCCAAAAAGACCCACAAACCTAGGAAAGCCATAAGGACCACTAAGATATCTTAGTCTAGTGGACCTATTAACCTTGTTATAGATGAGACTGTCTATAAGGAGTGGGAAGACAAAATGGAAAGGGCTGCCACTACTGCTTCTAGCTTAGATGCAGAACAGGACAGTAGTAACATCAATAGGACCCAATCCATGGCAACACTTAATGAGTTAAATCCTTAGGGAATTGATTCAGGTAGTGGTCCCAGGTGCTAAGATACCATATTGGAGTGATGTATGATCAATCTAGTTAAGACTGCATCTAAATAGTCTAATGATCCACCTCTCTCAAGAGGTTACACACTTGGAAGTGGGGAGGACAGTATGAAACTATTGGAATTGATGGAACTTTGTACAAAATTGTCAGATTTGGTGAGCAAAAAGAAAAGAGAGATGTTGTGAGTTGAAAAACAGAAAGAGAGATGTGTGAATAAAAACAGAAAAGAGTGATTTTGTGAGCAAAAAGAATTGAGAGATATTTGAGCATAAAAACAAAAAGAGAGCTTGTAAGAAAAATTAATTTATGATAGAAGTCCTTTTTGGAAAGAAATTAAAGTTAATGCTGGTAACTCAAACTTCATGATGTTAGTCTTAGGTTAATACTGGTAATATAACTTAATGCTGCTAAGCATAAAGTTTCTACTGTTGTTAACTTAATGCTGCTATGTTATGTTGATGTGTTGGAGAATGTGCCGGGTTAACTTACTACTTGTTAGGCATCATTAGTCTGTCATAGTTTAAGTTAATGCTGACTAGGCATAAATTTAGTGCTGCATTCAATGTTATTTGCTGCTAAGGGTGATTTATACAATACTTTGATTCAGGTATCATTAGATGCTCTTATTCAATCTTCAATCATCAAACGCTCTCCTAAACATTAACCCTACTCAATTTCATCTTTAATCATCAAAACACAACACAATGTCAACCCTAACTTTCTCTGACACTCACAACATGGTCGCATTCTTAGAAAAACCTGCTGAAAGTGATGGGTTTCATGAAATTATTGATTTTCTAAATGCTAACCAAATTTATTATGCTTTAACTGTCAACCCTACTATCTACACATCTTGCATTGAACAGTTCTGGGCAACAGCAAAGGCAAAAACGGTTAATGGTGAACGTCAGTTACAAGCCCTAGTTGATAAGAAGAAGGTGAGCATCACAGAGATAAGCATTAGACGTGATCTTCACTTAGAAGATGCAGGTGGTACTGATTATTTGCCAACTGCTACTATCTTTGAAGAACTGGCAAGGATGGGGTATGAAAAACCTTCTTAAAAGTGTACATTTATGACAAGCTTTCCTTTTCTCCACAATGGAAGTTCTTAATTCATACCATTACACAATGCCTTAGTGCCAAGACCACTGCATGGAATGAATTCAGTAGTACTATGGCCTCTTCAATCATATGCTTAGCCACAAACCAAAAATTTAATCTGTCCAAGTACATTTTTGATGCTATGGTAAAGCACTTAGAGGGAGGGGTTAAATTTCTGATGTATCCATGATTTGTACAAATGTTTATTAACCAACAGCTTGGTGATATGTCACATTACAAGGAGATTTATGTTAACCCCTCACACACAAAGAAAATCTTTGCCAACATGAAAAGAGAAGGAAAAGACTTTTCTAGGAGAGTAACACCCTTGTTTGCAATAATGATGGTTCAAGCTAATCAAGAAGAGGGTGTAGATTCAGGCATTCCTACTGCTTCTTAATAGACACCCATTACTATTCAACTATCCACATCTAAACCCCAGAAGAAACAGTCTAGGAGGAAGCAGAAAAAGAATACTGCAGTTCCTCACCCTAGTGATTCTACTACTAATATACCAAATGAGGAGTTTGTGCCTACACATTCAATGATCACATAATCAGAGGTGAGGTAGATGAAACTCACTGATTTGATAGATATGTGTACCAAATTGTCTGAGAGAGTACTTGACCTGGAACATACTAAGATGTCAAGTCGTAAAAGATTACTAATTTTGAAGTTGAGAGTTAAAAAGTTTAGAGAAGAAAGCTGGGTTAAGAAACTATAAAGTCAAGAGGACTACTACAAGGTTGGTGTCACAAGAATGGTAGAATACTCGATGTTGAACAGTTTTGGGTGTGCTCAGAAGGATGCATTCAATCAGGGGAGGAGTATTGAAGACATTGACAAAGATGCTGAAGTTTCTTTAGTTGATGAAATCCAGGGGAGGTCAGATGATGCAAAAATGTTTTATACAGATGCTCTTATTGGTAATGAAGTTTTTGCTGAAAATGATATGATTGAAAAAGACCAAGATATGATTGAAAAATACCAAGATGTGATTCCTAAAGAAGTTAGTACTGCTGCTCCCTCTACTACTGCTGTGTCACCACCTATTATAACTGAAGTAGAGATTACCTTAGCTTAAACATTGGCTAAATTGAAGAGTGCAAAATCTAAGGTTGTGATACAAGAGCCAGTACAGAGTACAGCCACAACAGCACCTTCAACAATTCCCAAAGCTAAAGGCATTACATTTAGAGATGCTAGTGAAAGCACAACAAGAACAATAACATCAGTATCTTCTTTAAGCATCAAAGATAAAGGAAAAGCTAAGATTGATGAACCTGAAGTGCCATTGAAGAAAAAGGATCAAATTGCTCTTGATGAAGAAATGGCTAGAAATCTTGAAGCTCAAATACAAGCTGAACTCATTAAAGAAGAAAGGCTTGCAAGGAAAAAAGGAAGAGGAAGCCAATTATATCTTTGATTAAATCATTAGGAAACACACAAGCTATCTATAGAGCTGATTTGAATTAGCTCAGAGGCTATGGCACAAGCAGAGAAACCGGAGAGTAATAATGATGAAAGATCAAGATTGTTTTGTAATAGAGCTCATGAACAAAAGAAAGAACAACACTTTGCAAAGCTTAGAAGCTGAGAAAAAATAAGAAGCACCAACTAATTCAAAAGAGAAATACTATTGTTACCTTATCTCAAAACATAGGGTGGATACAAATATAATTAGTTAACGAGCAAGAGCTTATGATGAGATCAGAAGTTGTTTAATAATGAAATGGAAAGAGGGTAAATATTTTATTCCTATGGATTCTGAGGTGATGAAAAAGCAAGAAGAGAAAAAAAAAAAAAAAAAAAGAAACAAAGTAGAAGTTCTAAAAGAATAGAGGATGAACTTGATAAGTCAAAGAAGGAAGAAAGTAGTGAAAAGAAAGCTGAAGGAAGCAGAAAGAAATCAATTGGTAAGAAAAGAGCAGGGAAAGAGCAGAAACAAGAATCTTCCCAAAGACAAAGAATGGAGGATGATAAAGAGACAGATGAGCATGAAGAAGCTGATGAAGATGATGAAGCTGAGATGAAAAAGCATATGGAGGTAGTTCAAGATGATGAGGAAATAGCAATTGATGTTATACCTCTAGCTACCAAACCTCCAATAATTGCTGAATATAAGATTGTTAAAGAAGGGCAGAATGGATTTATCACTTGATAAGAGCTGATGGAAGTTTAAATAGATATTCATTAATGATTAGGATGCTTCAAAACATTAGTAAAGAAGACTTAGAGACTCTCTGGAAGTTGGTGAAAACTAAACATGGGAATACAAGGCCAGAGGATGATTATGAAAAAGTGTTCTAGGGTGATCTGAAAGTAATGTTTGAACCTGACATAAAGAGTGAAATATGGAGGAGTCTACAGGGATACAAAGTGACTGTTTAGAAGCTGTTTGATTCTAGTGGAGTACACTTTATGTGATTTAAAAATCTACACATCTTTATGTTAGTTGAGAAGAGATATCCCCTCACACCAATAACAATCACAAATATGCTCAACAAGAAACTTCAAGCTGATTATTGGAATGAGATGTGCTATCAATTACTCAAGCTTATGGTAAAGCAGCAAAAGGGTCAATAAAGTGTTTGAATGCATCTTCCTGATAGTGATGAAGACTTTTATTGAAGAAACTTAAAGATTCAGAAGATGAACATCAAGTTTAGGGGAGGATTGTTGGGACTTAAAGACTTCAAGATGATTCTTAGAGTTACTACTGCTCAGGTATTTAAATTATAGTCGTTGTCAAGCATAACTTAGTACTGTTGGTGATACTAATGAAAATTATGCTAAGTAGTTAGTACTGGTAGTGTAAAGTTATTACTGCTAGTTACTACTTCTAGTATAATTTAGTACTGCTAGTATAAAATTACTGCTGCTAGTTGAAGTTAAGACTGCTCAGAGTTGAAAACTGAAAATATAGCAAGTAATTAGTGTACTTAGTAGTAAGTTAAGACTGCTAGTACATAGTTAATACAGGTTTGAGTATATTTTAGGTAATACTGTTTACTAATGTTACTACTGCTTATGTTTATTAGTAATGCTGGTACAAAAGTTAATGTTGCTGGATTAGAAATACTAGAAGAGTTACTACTGTCAGAAGGATAAAGACGAGTAAAGAGATAAGGATTGTTTGGAGAACAAGAATACTTAAGAAGATAAGTATTGAGTTATTTTTGTAAAAGATATGTATAATGTATTTGTTTAAGAGATTATGTTTTCTTTTAGAAAAGATCATGATATCTTAGGAAAGTATTGTAATGCCTTGTAGGTTCCTTGGTGTATAAAAGGAGGTCATAGGGTATAGAATTCAATGTACCAAAAACAAGTCATTGTCATAGCTTCAAGGTTGTAAACCCTAACACTGTCAAAGAGTGTTCGTATTAATATATTGGAGCTTATTGTTTTGGTTATATTTCTATGTGTTAAACATTCATTACTATTATTCTTCTTAGTGGTATAAACTAGATTCCGCATAGTTTATATCATACACTCAAAGTTTCATTCTTAGTAGCTTTGGATTTATCCAAGGATACTAAACCTTACATCAAGCTAATGAGTTAAGATCTTTTTTATTAGGATCAACAAATGATCTCCCTCACCCTAAAGAAGATTTGTTCCACAGCAGTATGAACCTGGTATGCAAAATAATATGCTGGTGTACTAGTGTTAATACTGCTTTCTGAGGACCAGTTAATACTGTTGGCTCAAAAAACCAACTGTGAATTAATCCTAGTCCAATATCAAATGGCTTACAAAAGGGATATCCAAAGTAACAGGCCATTTAAAAGTATTCAGCAAACAAGAACAGTATTTTCAATATATAGGTTACTACTGTCAGGTTTTAAAGTACTACTGCTAGGATAGAGAAGTTGTAAGTGAACACAAGATAAAAGCGGGTTATGTTGTTAAGAGCTCTCAAACATGCTTGGGTTTGGAAGCCAAAAGCAATTAGTGCTCAAATACTTTCAGAAATTATTCTTACATTGATGCACGAGGCAGATCCAAGTCTATAATGGCTTAGATCCCCAAAAGAGTCTAATTCTCTTAATTTATGTGTAGGGCAACCCGCAGCAGATATGGATTTGGATGTTTGAATTTCATTAGTTCCTCTACATGTTGCAGATCAAGGGAGGTTTGATGATACACATGTTAGTGATCAACCTGAAGAGCAGTTAGAAGTTTTCAGTGCAGCTAAGGTTCTTGCTAATGCAGCTAAAATAAGAAGGGGAGTTAAAAACGTTCATACTTATACTAGAAGAAGAACAGTCAGTACTGGCAGTGGATTGGTTAGTACTGCTAGTATGGCTGGAGTTAGTACTGCCAGTGGATTGGTTAGTTTAATACCCGGTTGGTATGTTCTAAGAGGTTGAAATCAATGTTCCTTCAAAGTAGCAAAAAGAGATAAAGGCAAAGCTATTATGCAACAGAGTCTGATGCCACACAAAGAGATAAAAAGGAGAGTTCAAATACAAATGAGTATTGATAAAGAAATAGCTCAGAAGTTGCATCAAGAAGAACAAGACAGATTTAATGTTGAACAAGAAGCAAAGTTTAATAAAGAATAAGAACAAGAAAGGCTTGAATATGAAGCAGCTGTGAGAATACAAGAAGAACTGGATGAATCGGAAAGGTAGAGAATGGCTCAAGTGCATCAAGCAGCTTAGGGTTTTACAGGTGCTGAATGGGATGATATATTGGCTAGAGTTGTAGCAGATGAAGATTTAGTTTAACAGTTACAAGCAGGTGAAAAGTATAGTGAAGAAGATTTACCAAGAAAGCTTGTGGAACTTGTTAGTCAAAGAAATAAGTTCTTTGCTCAACAAAGAGTTGAAGCTAAGAGAAACAAGCCAATGACTCCTGCTCAACAAAAGGCTTACATGATACTTACATCAAGAACCAAGAAGGAGGTTACTCTATCAAGGAATTAAAGTCACTTTCTTTTGAGCAGGTTAAAGAAATATTTGATACTACCATGAGGAGGGTACAATCTTTTATGCCTATAGATTCTGAGTTAGAGGATAAGAGACTAAAAAAAGCAGGTCAAGAAGGTTTAGAAGAGCCTGCTAAAAGACAAAAGATAGAGAAGCTTCAGGGTCAGTTCAAGAACAATCAGATGAAGAACCAAAAGCAGATGAACTGTCTCAAGAACAGCTACAACAATTGATGATTATAGTTCCAAAAGAAGGAATGAATGTTGACCCAATCATTGTCTGGGAAGTCTACTCTGAAGACACTATAAAGTTTTGGAAAATCATCAGAGTAGGAAATTACACAGAGGTATATCAAGTTTTTGAAGATATGCTCAAGAATTTTGACAGGGATGATCTAGTCAAACTATGGAGTCTAGTTTATGAAAGATTCAACTCAACAGAACTTACAGATGATAAAGAAAAAGAATTATGGGTTGAACTGAAGAGGTTATTTGAAACAGATGAAAATGATACTCTATGGAAGATTCAAAGATATATGCATGATCCATTGACATGGAAGTTATATGATACATGTGGTGTTCATTATGTGTCTACAGAGAGAGAACATGATATTTTAATGCTGGTTGAGAAAGATTATCCACTGACAAGAGTACTTATGACTTTGATGTTGTGTAACAAGCTAAGAGTGGATGAATATTCAGAGATGGAAAATGAGCTTTTAAGGAAAATCTTCATTTTAGCAAACAGACCAAGACAGTAAGGTGTTTGGAAGCATCCTCTCAGCTCAGAAAGGTTTCATTCAAGAAACTTGATGATTTGGAGGTAAATCACAAGTTTAAGGGAGGATTGTTAGAAATTAAGGGCTTCTACAAAGTTTATACTGCTGGTTCAACTTAGTACTGCCAAGTCAAAAAAGTTTGTTCTGCTGAGATTATAGCTACCAGTACTAACTGGTTAGTACTGCTAGAGTAAAAGTTAGTACTGCCAGTACTAACTTAATACTGCTGAAGAGAACTTAACACTACTGCATGAAGATTAGTACTGATGAAGAGTTAAACGCGTTTGGTGATATGTATGGACTTATTCTGTGTATATCTTATATAGTTAGAAGATATGTTGATATCTTATAGAATTTTAGAAGATTTGTAGTTATCTTGTAAAGGACTCCTTGGTGTATAAAAGGAGATCCTAGGTTATGGTTTTAGATATATAAAAAACGAGTCATTGTCATAGCTTCAAGGTTGTAAACCCTAACACTATCAAAGAGTGTTCTTATTAATATATTGGAGCTTATTGTTTTGATTGTAATTCTGTTTGTCATACATATATTACTTTTATTCTTCTTAGTGGTATAAACTAGATTCCGCATAGTTTATATCATACACTTAAATTTTCAGTCTTAGTTCCTTTGGATTTATCTAAGGATACTAAACCTTACATCAAGCTAAGGAGTTCAAGATCTGTTCATTGGGATCAACATGATTTGAAAATCTAAGGCCCTAAGATCAAGAGTACAGTCTGCTTCACTACGGGTCTCTTGTAATTGAGAGATTTTCATTCTTAATTTTTTGATGGCGTTGTATTTTCCTTAAATGAAGCTTTCATTTTTTCGATTACAAAAACCGAGTCAAAATCAGGTGCATCTCGAGCGGGTGAAGATGTGTTGTTTCCAATACTTTCTTTAAGGTTTTGATATTTTAACTGCAGATTTAAGTGATTTACCTCAAGATTGGAAAAACATTTTACTAATTCAGTATGATCATCCTTTTGAACCTTATCAAGTAATTTAGAAAGCTCGGCTTCAAGTTCTAGACAACGTGCTTGAACAACAGTGTGGGCAACATGCATTTTAGTAAATCTAGATACAGTAAGCTCAGAATTCATTGCAATATAAACACTTCTTTGGACAAGCAATCGACAATTAAATTATCATTAGCAATGAGGAGATTTTTCCGCTCAATCTCATCATGCTTCCTATTTATAACATTTTGGTCAACCTCAGCTTCTAACTCTTCAAAAATTTCTTTCATTTCTTTAATTTTTTTAGTTAGAGCCTTTTGAATACCCTTAAAATGTTCTTTAAGTGTTTTAAAAAATGGAATGACCTCGGTGAGATAACATTCCTTGGTTTGTTCAAAACCCATTTCCCCTTCAGTGAGCCTCATTGGTGTAATTCTCTTTTTACAGGTTTTTTCAAATTCCAAAAAAAGTTGTATAAGTGCAAAAATATTAATTTTCACTTGACTTTTTGTTGGAAACACCCTGGGGACAAGCGTTGCAGGTGTATTTGGAGGATACATCGTCAACGCTTTGATTGGTCATGAAGCTGTGGTCTGTTCTTTGAGAGCTTCTGCTTTCATCTTGATGAGATCCTTGGACCAAAATATCTGCTAGGGGGTTAATTGTTTTTGTGGTGTGAAGGTCGCTAAATAATTCTCTTTCGAGTAATCATGTGGTGCAATCTTAACTTTCTTTTTCACACACTCTGGGTCTTTCATTTTGTCATTCATTTTCTTCCTAGTGATTTCAGCTATCTCTAAGGTATCCTCTGAGTTATGCACTATGGCCGGGACATGATTGGTTTTGATAATTTCATGACCATTATATAAAGCAGGCTGAACTTGCTTTGCACGGGTGAGGCATAAGGGGTTCTTGTAGCCAACTACCTTATTCTGTTCATCATAATAGGGCTTTGGTCTACACAACATGTGAACTATTTGAAGAGACTGGTCTTGTTTGTATAATTTATCCTTGATATTTACTTTTAAAGCTTTCATGTCTAAAAATTCTTCAAGGTATTTATTTTCTTTCTGTTTAAAATCCTTTTTCAAAGACATAACTTCTTCTACCATTGACTTGTTGTGGTTAATGGTAAAGGTAAGTTGTAGTTTTACAGAATGAAGTTCCCTTTTCAAATTTTCTTCCTTACGATTACGATCAGCGATAACTATCCTTAATTGTTCATTAATCTTTTGTTCTCTTTCTGTTAAGTCAATCTTAGCCCGTCTTTCATACAGTTCAACTTGTTCCTTATATGTCGCAAGTTTAACAGTCAATGAATTGTCAGCTACATTGTTCCATGTGGTCACAAGACACATTGGGCAGACGGTTCATATATATCATTAAGTATCATCATGTATGTATCATTTGGTACAAAAGATACATTACTCTATACAACTGGCACTGCGTTGTCCTTTACATACTGATCATATGGAATCATATTACTATCACTCGTATAATCAGTATGTGAGTCAACATCGTAGTTTGGTTGTACATCATCATGTATCTCATGTACTTCATGATGTTCACAAACAGCATCCTGATAGTGATCATTATTGTGTACCTCAGATAGAATGTCCGAATCATAACACGGACTGGCTTCATCATAAACATGATCTGCAGATGATAGATTTTCCATGAACATGGTCTATGCAGTAGGAGCCTCATCAACATCAGAATCAAAAGCATCACAGTCATCAGCATGAAACACATTATCCACATTAAGTGCTAGGTCCTGAACTGGTTGCTCATCCACATCTTCATCAACAACAGTGTCTTATCCACCTGCAATAAATAGCAACTGCTCTTCATCTAATGCCACCCTATTCTCCTAAGCTTGCATCAGTTACATCTTGTCTTTGAAGTATTCTGAGTTCTATGGTCGCTTAGGCTGAGTGTAGTTCCTTGCTATGTGGCCTATACCGTTGCAGTTGTAACACTTAATCTGCCTTGCTTGACCTGGATTTGCATTCACAACTCTATTCTGAGTTCCCCCATAACCAGTTGCACCTGCACCTCGTGCATTGTTCCCTGACCTCTATTCTGTCGACCCTGAACATTCTGAACAACAACCCTGCCGTCTTGAACTATAGCTTGGTTTCTTATATTTGATGAAGTTCTGAGTTGATTATTTGTTTAAGGTAGGTATGTTTTGTATGATTGGGTGAGTAGGGCAAGTGTGTTGGTTAAGTTCTCAATTAAGTTGTCCGTTAGAGAGAGTCTTGAGTCAAGTTGAGTGTTCTTAGCAAAGTGTGGTTGAAGATGTGTAGATGGTGGAGTGGTAGATGATTATGAGTAGTACTGCTGTTGTGAAACATAAACATCAAGGCGAGAGGATCAATAGTGTGTTGAGTGAATCGATCTAACATCATTTTGTTCTCATTGGCGTGTACCTCATGTTGCTTCAGATAAGCATACAGCTGATCATAGTTAGAGTCCTTCAAACCTCTATTCAGTTTCACTGCTATTACAAATCTACCCCATTCAGATAACATGTTATTAACAAACTTTGAGTTCAACTGCATTCTGGACATGGCCATCTTGATGTTTCACATGTCGTTGATGAGCTTGGCAAACCGAACATAATAGTCGTGAATGGTTTCTCCTTTGTTCTGACGGAAGTGTTCAAAGTCATCATACAATTGTGATTTTCGATCTTCTTTTGTTAGTTCTGAACCTTCCAGGAGCATCTTTACATTATCCCAAATGTCTTTAGCTTCAGTGTAGTGATTGATGAGAGTGTAGATGTCTTTTGGTAACCCTTGAAGTAGGATGTTTGTTGCCTGAATGTCAGCATTATACCTATCCTTATCCTCAGGTGAAAGGTCCGAATATACTCGAGCTCATTCAGGACCTAGTTGCTGGGCACCTTCTGTCCCTTCGGCAATTTGAGTCTCTAATAGTTCCCATCTGAAAAGGTCCTTCGTCAATCGACTTCAGAATGTTCACCCCATTCTCTTTACCCCGACAATACAACCGAATACGTTGTTTCCATGATGCAAAGTCAGTCCTATCAAGCATAGGTGGTCGGGTATCGGTACTGGCACATTGGATATCTTTGAAAGATTAGCCATCTTAATTAATTGTGAAATGATTTAAGTTGATCGAACAATGATTAGAGATTGTATGTTAAAAGTGGTGATGTTTGTTTAAGTGTTTTGTTCTTTGATTTTGTTACGTTCGTCAAGTTTGAAAAATAGTCCAAATTCCAAACAGTGTACCAAACCGCTGGATTAGTCCTCAAACCGCTACTGTCAAGCCGCTACTGTCAAACCGCTATGAAGAAATTATACCAAACGGCTACCACGAAGAAAAATGGCCAGAGGTTTATTTCCCAAATCGCTATGAGAAAAATCTTCAAAATCTGTAACAAACTGCTATCTATAAGCCGCTACTAGTGGTAAACCGCTACTAATTTAATCTGCCAAATCGCTACTAGAAAGAAATGGTAAACCGCTATGAAGAAGAAACACCAAACTGCTACTAAGAAATGAAATTGGCAGAGGTTTGTTTCCTAAATCGCTATGAGAAAAAGCCTTCAAAAAAAAACTTGTAAACCGCTATGGATCAAACCGCTATAATTACCAAATCGCTACTAGTAAACCGCTACACTAGAGGACAAACCGCTACTGACAAACCACTACCTAATAAGACAAACCGCTGTCAGAAACGACAAACCGCTAGCACAGTATACGATTTGACAAACCGCCAGAACAGTGTACTTTCCTGATAAACCGCCAGAACAGTACACCAAACCGCTACGAACAATATAACACAGTATACCAAACCGCTGCGAAGAAATACGAACTTTTACACCTTAAAACACCTAAAATTCACCCTTTTGAACATTTTGACTTGGTTTCTTTTGCACCAATGAGTACTAAAAGGCTATAGCAACTACAAAAACATGTATTTTAACACAAGAAACATGAAAATCAATGAAACTCAAGAACAAGAGCTAAAACCTCCTAAAACTCAACTTTAGATCTAAACCAAGCACTAAAACGCACACATAAACGATCTAGGGATATTGGAAATCATAACACAATGGAAGATAGATGGATTAGTCAAGTCTAGAGAGAGAAAGAGGGAGAGAAAACTTTCTAGAGAGAGAAAATGGAACTTGTATATTGAAATGACTAACCACCTCTTCCAAGGCATGGAAGAGGCTTATATAAGTGCTTACAAAACCGGCTTAATGGCCTTGGTAGTGGGCTTACACGTTAGGTTTAATACCCGGCCTATTACCGAATGTTATACATTAAACGATTAACTACGAGCTACATAATCGGTAAAATACACGGGGTGACCTAGTCTTTTTCTAATATCTAATATTTACTGATACATATGTTAGTAAACTGCATTTTAACTCTTATGATCGCAGTTGCCTGATAGCGAGAGTGCTTTCTGGACTCAAGACCAGCATACAAGTGTATAAGTATATCAGGTCTCTCGATCACTCTTTATAATTGACTAGGTCTTTTAAGCATTCCAGCAAAAATAACACTCATTGGTATATTTTATGACTGGAATTTTTTATTTTGGACAATGTTTGCTTTGATGCTCTCTACTACGTGAATACCATTATAGTTCATCACCTGAAATTAGCATTGTTCTACTTGCATAAGAGTTCAGTAGGACTCTGTAAAATCTTAAATATAATATTAAATTCCTAAGATACGTGGTGATTTGAACGAGACAGTTTGTGCACTTTTTTTTCTTATATGAAGTCGTTATGTCATCATGTATAATTTTTTTATTTCTTAGCTTGAGGTAACTAATCAAGGGAAGTTGGTTTCAGATGAAATATATTCAACTTATTGTCCAAAAGACTCGAATATGGTGAATCAAGAGGTGAATTGGGATTTATTCTTGATGGTTTTCCACGAACAATAAGGCAAGCTGTAAGTATATTGGCCTAAAAATTCAAACATCATCATTATTTTGAAGTAATTATTAATTAAGAATGTAACCTAAATTTGTGTTTCGTGACAGGAAATTCTTGACTCAGTGACAGAAATAGATTTGGTGGTAAATCTGAAACTTAGGGAAGATGTATTGATTGAGAAATATTTGGGATGAAGGACATGCAGTGAATGTGGAAAAGGTTTCAATGTGGCATCAATCAATGTAAAGGCTGATAATGGGCTCCCGACAATGATCATGCCTCCACTTCCTCCACCTCCAAAGCTTGACCACTATTTTTTGCTCACAGGAGAATGTAACCAAGCAAGCTTCGATGAAGTTATCAATGCACTGGGTTCATGAACGTGAGCAACAGGTACCATATTTTTTTAACGGAGCAACATGTACTCTATTAACCTACTTTATATAAAGGCGATGTATTCATTCTAACTTCTCGCTCATGTAGTTATCAATCCTTAACAATGTGATGTTCTTTTTTAGCTTGAGGTTGAGCTGAGCACAAAGCGTAATGACGGAGACGTACAGGAGAAGCGTAGACTTACTAGAGTTTTGTAACATAAGGTCTATTTTACATTTCAACATTTTGGTTTCTGCTTTAATTTTTACTAAATCAAATACTATATTTCCTTTCTATGTATTTGAGATCTCCTATTCAACTTAAACCAAAAAATGGTGTGTTTTCTATAGATGCGACAAACTAGGCTGGTTGGGTGAAGTATCAAACCGGATATTAAGAGGTAATGGCCACTGGGTCAAAACAAGTTCTAGTTGTACATGGATTGACACCAATTGGTTTAGTGTGCAATTATAATGACTTGAATAGGGGTTGTGCTGCAAGAGCCGTTTGGACAAAAAAATGATTTATAGGATGTTTAGACATAACGTGTTTTAATGGTTGTTTGGACAGGATTAACATATGGTGTGTTTGGCTAGAAAACTTGAGCATATGTGAACAATGTTATTAAGAATCTGGATAGAATGTTGATATATGGTTCAGTGAAATAATTAGGGTGCGTTTGGTTTGCTTTCTAGAATCACAATCGGAATTGGTATGATTATAAGGGGAATGAAATAGGTTTAATAATTTCTAATTTTGTTGTTTGATTTGATAATAAAGTTTCAGTATCAATCTCAATCGAAAATGCTATATATTGCTAGAATTTGTAATTTATAAGTGAAACTAAATGGCATATATGGGGTTCTCGTTGTTTGGTTTTTTAGGTGTAACCTCAGTTAGCAATTCACAAACCACCAAATGCCAAATGCCCCTTTTGACAATACACAAATCAAATGCCATATTGCAGACCAATCTATAAATAGGGTTGGGGTAGGGGGATCCCAGAATCTGTATTTGGTTGTTTCTACAAGTCTAAACCAAATACATTTGGTCTGCATTATATTCATGCTAGTAATATGTATTGGGTTGTAATTTGTAATTGGTTTAGACTTGTGGGTCTGCTGCAAATGCAATCTGTTATGTGCAGTATATTTTATTTTTTACTTTCTTCTGATACTATGTTCTATTTCTAGTTCTTACTTTCTTCTAATTCATTGTAGAAATTAACTTTGTCCTAATCATCATAAGAAATATCCCATAGGTGATGATAAATGTGGACTGTTAGTTAAAGAAACCGTGTTGACTGTTGGTTCTAAAATGAAAGTATTACTGCTATTTTTATGTATCAAATATAATGTCATGTTCTGTTGGTTTCAAAATGAACTAAAATATGGAATTTGGTTTAAGTCCAATGTAGCATCTTTACTAGAAAGAATGTTCATGTCTTAATTAATGGTTAAACATTTTATAATGGTTGTTTGGTGCTTCTAATCTTATGAATCATTTCTTATTTCTATTGCATTTGGTTATTTTAGTTCTTTTTTAATTTTCAGACCGTAGAACAAAGTCTAATGTTTCAACCTGATAACCAGAATGACCCGACTTGACAAACCTGAAAACCGACTAACCCAAACCCGATAGACCCGATTTCTTATAGGGTCGGGTTGCGGGTTAGTTTTCACTAAGCAAAACCCGACTCAACCTGACCCGATAACACCCCTACACACAGGTAAAAGCTGATAAATTTTTTGAATGTGCAAAGAGACCCGGGTCTGGTTGGCCTTCTAATACCTTTTTATCAAAATTTTAAAAATATCCAAATAATTAGTATAATAAATATGGTTAGAAATTTTTATTAGGTTCTATACAGTTAAGTATACTAATACTATGGGTAGCTACATGTAAATTGTTTGACTAGAGGTGGATATTTTGACTTGAGTTGGGTTATGAATTGTTTGTAACGGGTCAATTTGGTTAGAGGTTAAAAACAGCCTAAATGAAGACTGGTCAATGGGTTTAAACATGTTGAAAGTCGAACAAAT
>BQNB010029424.1:29905-42088 GCA_026074375.1 Tanacetum coccineum | reverse complement strand
TAGTGCTATTCGACCTTTTTGCCACCATTATCAGTTTTAGTGACTTCTTTATGTGTCGGGGATCCTCTTGCCATTAACATACACTCGGTTTTATCTCCTTTTGGAATATCTGTAGGAAACATGTAACACTTTTATTAATAAAATCAATTTATAATAACTATATTAAATTAACAGAAAATTAAATAACAGACATAAAGGGGTAGAAGCAGAATCATTAAAAACATATGTTTTGAGATTTCATCTTGAATCATTATGCTTTATGATTTCATCTTGAATCATTAAGCCATATGTTTAACCTCTCAACAAGTCATATTATTATAGGAATGGACTAGGAAGTTACAAGTTAAGTAACTCCCCGACATTGACGTGACTTCTCCCACATTTCTATGATTAAGTTGTCCTATTGAACCAGATCTTGTGATCTCTAGTCAACTGGGTTAGGTTTTCCTTCATAGAAACTCATTCCTTCAAAGGCTGTGACATCCGTCAATTTTGAGGTCAGTAACCAAAAGCAAATGTATGGTATTTGACTCTCTTAATTATTTGTGGAGTCACTTTTATGTGGTCATACTATTTTTAGCATTTAACGCTTGTTTTTTCTAGAAACCCTAGTTATACGAACGCACCTTTGACCTAACGATCCTAGTTAACGGTCCTAACAACCAACGATATGCTCAAATAACATTATAACAATGTCAAAACACATGGGAAAACGTAATTCATTCACTTTTGTGCACTTAGGTCAATGCACTTTTTATAACTTGCAAGTTTCGCGGTAAACACGATATTTCGTAAATTTTTACGTTTTTCCACTTACGCTTCTTATAACGGACTTAAAACACTTCAATATGACCTAAGTGAATAAATTCAATCTTAACAAACATTATTTATCACATTTTACATTTAACCTACAATAAACTACAAATTATACACATAACTACACCTTTTTACATATAAAACTTATACATTTAACTTACAAAATACTAGCTACACTAAATAAATACCAACAAAATAATAATAAACATCAAAAATAAATTTTAACCCTCTCTTGGATGCCCCAAAACCGGCCACCCCTTACCATGTGCATACTCCATCTTATTTTTCCAAGAAAACTCATAATACCACTTTACTTCCCCACTTTTTTACTTCTCCATACACTTTTAAATCTCACACACTTCTCTCTCAATTATTTCTCTCTCTAAATCTCAGATCTCTCTTCCTCTCTTCCTCAAAAATCCGGCCACCCTATGACCACCACAAACCACCACTCAAAATCTTGTTTAACACAAGAATAACACTCCAAAAGGCTTGTTTAATCATCCTTAACAAGCTTCTTGATTCGTTTTTTTATCAAAAGCACCATCTTAGAAAGTTGAATCATCTCAGCTTCATCTTCATATTTTCATTCTCTTGGTGTTCTCATAGGTAAGGTAAAGGTACAAGACAGGCTTGTGCCTATCTTGTACCCGAAAAGTGCCATTTATGGCTTCATACACATATTTGTTCATCTTATTTTGTTCTAACCCACAAGATAATAAACCTACTGATAATATAGTGTTTTGACACTCTTTAAATAATGGTAATATTCTTATAAAAGTTGTATAAGTGGTTTGATGATTCGAATGATAAAACCAGTGATGCTATGGGGCGTAAAACCATGATTTAGAGCTAGATCGGGTGTAAACTTGTGCATGCGATGGCTTAAAAATATTTTAAGGTACCTACTGATTTTTCTTTACAAAAAGGATGTTTACATAATTATAAAATTAGTTCAAGAGTTGTTTTGGTCATTTTTGCATTTTGGGTTAGTGGTTTGACTTGATTAAGTCAAAGCTATTATTCAAACAGCCCCTATTTTATTTTTGGGTCATATTGATTGGAGCATAAGTTGATGATAAATAAACATTTTGACATAATACAAGAGTCTAGAATAAATTACTTTGAGTCTAGTTTCCATAAATATAATCCTTTTAAAAATATGAGGTCGTTTGGTTAGTCGAAGTTGCAAAATGGTGAAAGGTGTCAAAACTAACCAAAAATCTCTTTTCAACCCTTGTACTAAAATGATCAAAAATCATAAACCACGATGAATCTATCATTGAAACTGATATGAGAGACACTTGTATAGGTTATTTAGAATCTCAAATTGGACTAACTCATATAACCTTGATTATACCCTCTGATCATTAAAATACTTTGGTATGTCCAGATTTGGCCGTTTTTGGAGTCGGGTATAAATGGTCGAGTATAAATCCTTAATAAATTTTGGGAAAATTCATGGACACACCTAAAGCATGGAATTTTGACCTAGAGAAGTAGATTGACTAGAAGCGTTAGTTAACTTATTCAAATAAATACTTAAAGTGCCAGGAAATTTGGGTCAAATTGTTGTAATTGCGTTTTGTGATAAAAGTGACTTTGGAAACAAATGTGAACACAAGGCATAACAAATGAACCTTAATATTGTCCAATCATATCATATAGGATCTAATTAGGTATATTTACTTGCCTTAGGTTGCGAGTAGAAGGCCGCGTATTCGTTTGGGTTGCCTACTTAGTGTGGTTTACCAAGAAGTCCTATTATCGTTCTAACTTTTAAGGTGAGTTTCTCACACTCCCCTTTTTACATGATTTTAAATATTTTAGGGTGGAAAGCATGATGTGTCATTTTTTATGCAATTACTTTTAAGTAATTAATCTTTTGAGCATATTTTAACTTGAACTTGTTTTGAACGTATGGAACTCTGATTTGAACTTGTTGAACTTTGGAAACGTGTTGAACTTTGAACTTGATTTGAACTTGTTGAAATGTGGAAACGTGTTGAACTTGGAACCTTGAACTTAATATGCATGTTGTTGTATGCTTGAACCCGCCACTACTTTTAACTCACTTTCCCCCTCAACGGGGTTGAGACGTTAGTACTTATGGATAGCGCTATTAGGAGATTAGCCCCTCCTCACTCCCCGCACAAGGGTGCATAGTACTAAGTGTTTATGCCACACTATACAACTAGAACTCGATTGGATGTTTGGAACGGTTAGGCTGAATGCGTTTAAGTAGCGCTTCGCATAAACTATTGCATACATATACATTGATTTGTGTTGCGTTACCTTGGGTAACGGGAATTGTTTGAAAACTTGATTTGTTTTAGACTCTCAACTTGTTTGGAAATTGATTTCGGTTTGGACAACTATTTTTGATATCTTGCAAATGAGTTGGCAAACTGTTATTGGACGTCTACTCTTTTATAAAACTATATTTGGTGTACAAAATCTTGTGAACTCACCAACTATTTCGATAGTTGACCGTTTTTATCATGCTTTTCAGGTGACATTCCTAAGGTGGAAACTTAGTGTGATTGCATTTGATCATTCAAGATGTCTATTTTCTTCCAAGTTATTGTCTTTTAGGGGTGATCCATGTTCGGAATAAAACCAACAATGTTGACTTTTGTACTTTTAAACTTGTACATTAAAATGTTGTAATTCGGATAACTTTCTATTATTTAAAATCATGTATGGTGTTTTATCTATCATCTTGTGTGATGTTTATTAATATGTTACACCTCATGGTTCCGCCTTCGTAGGGTTTGACACCAAACCCTCCTCCTTCAACACCGTTTATACCATCATCAAGAATAGATTGGGATATTTTGTTTCAACCGATGTTTGATGAATTACTCACTCCTCCACCTAGTATTGATTACCCAGCCACTAAAGTCGTTGCTCCAATTCATGAAGTAGTTGCTCCAGTTCCCACTGTATCAACCAGTTCACCTTCTTTAACAAATGTTGACCAAGATGCACCATCACCAAGTCATTCTCAAACAACACCTGAAACTCAACCTCTCGTCATTCCTAATAATGTTGAAGAAGACAATCATGATATTGAAATTGCACATATGGGTAATGATCCATACTTTGGTATCCCAATTCTAGAAATCCCTTCTGATCAATCTTCATCGTCGAATTCTATTCATATAATTGTTCATCCTGATCATAAAATTTCTGAACATAATAGCAAATGGACTAAGGTTCATCCACTTGAATACATAATCGGTGAACTCGCTAGACCAGTTTCCACAAGGCTACAATTACATGAGCAAGCTCTTTTCTGTTACTATGATGCTTTCCTCACTTCTGTTAAACCCAAGACGTATAAAGATGCGTTGACTTAATCCTGCTGGATGGAAGTAATGCAAGAAGAGCTCAATGAGTTCAAATGCCTTGAAGTATGAGAGCTCGTACCCCGACCAGACAAAGTTATGGTTATTACTTTGAAGTGGATCTATAAAGTAAAGCTAGATGAACCGGGAGGTATTCTAAAAAACAGGGCTCGATTAGTGGCTCATGGTTACCGTCAAGAAGAGGGAATTGATTTTCAAGAGTCTTTTTCTCTGGTTGCAAGATTAGAGGCTATAAGTATTTTTCTTACGTTTGCCGTTCACATAAACATGGTCGTCTACCAAATGGATGTCAAGACTGGGTTTCTGAATGGTAATTTGCGGGAAGAAGCAGCCGGAACGGTTTTGTTGATCCAGATAACCCAATCACGTGTTACAAGCTAAAGAAATCTTTTGGTGAAAACAAGCTCCTACGCGCGTGGTATGACATGTTGACCTTCGTTCCTGGATATCCCAAGACTTCTCCAAAGGCTCAGTAGATCCTACTTTGTTTATCCGTAAGGAAGGCAAGGAATTACTTCTGGTACAAGTATATGTCGATGATATTATCTTTGTTGCATCTACACCTGAACTTTGTGACCTATTTGCTAAAATCATGTGTTCAAAATTTAAGATGTCAATGATGGGCAAAATCTCATTTTTTTAGCACTACAGATTGTTCAAAATCCCAGAGACATCTTTATTAACCAGTCAAAATATGCCCTTGAATCTTTAAAGAAATACGGTTGTGACTCTTATGACTCAGTGGATACTCCCATGGTGAGAAATCCAAATGGATGAGACAAAGAAGGGAAACCGTTATAATCCGTCTCACTATGTGGCATGATTGGCACCCTCCTTTATCTCACAGCCAGTAGACCTGACCTACAATTTGCTATATGCATGTGTGCCCGGTATCAGGCTAGGCCTATCGAAAAGCACTTACATGCGGTCAAAAGGATCTTTCGGTATCTTAGAGGAATCGTCAATCAGGGACTATGATATCCGAAGGATTCTTCAATTGCACTAACAGCATTTGCAGATGCGGATCATGCTGGTTGTCAAGATACACGCCGTGGCACATCTGGTAGTATGCAATTTCTGGGAGATAGACTTGTAAGCTGGTCATCAAAAAGGCAGAAAAGCGCTGCGATATCCTGTAGGAAGCTGAATATATTGCTATGTCGGGATGTTGTGCTTAAATTTTTGGATGAGATCACAGCTTACCGACTATGGCCTTGGATTCAATAAAATTTCAATGTACTGTGATAACAAAAGCACTATTGCCTTATGCTGCAACGACGTTCAACATTCCAGATCAAAGCATATAGACATCAGATTTCACTTTATCAAGGAGCATGTTGAGAATGGGATGATTGAACTTTACTTTGTCAATACAGAGTATCAACTAGCGGACATCTTCACAAAATCCCTCGCAAGAGAAAGAATTGGATTTCTTATCAACAAGCTGGGAATGCGGAGTTTTACGCCAGAAACTCTGAAACAATTGGCAAATGAAGTTGATGAATAGTGGTGGTACCTATTCAAATATCCTGTATCATATGTATATATATTAAAACCATAAAAACCAAAAAAAAAATTCATTTTTCAGAAATTTTTTATAAAAACAAAATACAAAAATATATAAAATTCATAAAACCAAAGAAAAAAATTAAAAAATGAGAAAAATATAAAAAGAGGTAATAATGGCATGTCTTCTGAAAATCGATAACATTGACGGTCTTAGAAATGTCATTCTTATGATACGTGGCTGTAAATGAAGTTCGTGTAAAAAGTTACCAAATGTTTTCAAAATGCCAAAAATGGCTTGCTATTATTTCAGATAGCAACCCGGTCTTCATATTAAAGGCAAGTATTTCAAAAAAAAACTTGACCTCTCAACGGGAATTTATTCTCGGGGACTTGTCTACTTTAGACCATGCAAAGGTCTTGTGTTTACTTTGTTCTCAACAATTACAATATTAAAAGGTTACACTAAAAATAAGCTGAAAATTACAACTAGGTGAAAAAAACTTCAGAAAAACTTCACTGCCTAAGGGCTTACACATGAGCTCTATTTACACTAAGCCAAGAAGGTTCTAGGAGTTGTGCTTTCTTTGTGAGAGCTCTTGCAGGTGTGTTTTTTGTATGAGAGGGATCCAAGACTCATAATATCCATCCAAAATGAGTAGTGTCCAAGTCACTTAATCATAGCCCTTCATCTTTTGTCTTGATTCCTTGACGAATAGGGGAGCTAAGGATTGCCAAGGTGGTAATTAGTGGGATAAGGGTGTAAAGGTGTTGGTCGACATAGGGGATAAGAAAGGGGGATGATGTCTTGTCTGGTAGTGAGGACAGGACACAACAAGATGATAAATAGTGTTCTCGCTTTATTTGAAGTTTGGTGGATTGGCAATTTAAGTCCCTAAAAGTGTATAACTTGGTTACAACCACGGTCCTTGTTCTTTACAAATTTGGTCCTTAGAGTTGGGTTGGTGTTTGCACCGTTAGTGCTTAAAGGACTAACGGGATAAGGGTTAAGGGTGTTGTGGTTAACAGGAGTTATAAGGGTGTTGGGCTTGTTTGTTGGGCCGGGTGTGGTATAAAAGGGGCTTTGGCTTTTTTTGTTTTTATAAGGATTTTATATAAGTGGGCTGACATAGGCCTACTAGGTGGGTACGGGTGGGCCCACTTTTAGCAATTTAGGTTTTCGGGTTCGGTTTTCGATGCTCTTTCCAATGCCACTTCCCAGAGTTGACTTTGACTTTGACTTTTTTGTTGACTTTGACTTAGTCTTTTTGACTTCTCACTGTCTTTTCGTTCTTGTGCTCGGTTTTGTCGTTTTGGCTTCGATTTTTGTCCTTTTCTTGGATTTCCGTTTCCTGCACAATACAAATGCAAAACATACAAATACAATTTATTTTTGGTACGTTTTTGGTCAATTAAGTCCGTTTTTAGTGGTCAAAGGTATGTGTAATTAAACACATACCAAAGTGCTTGTTTTTGTGTATGTTCTTGATTTTGTGGCTTAACTATTGTTGTTAATGTTCCTAAGTGTTGGTCTTATGCTAAACAATGTTATACAAACGCATTTGAATGCTTAAAAACATCTTGAGGGTTAAAGTTGTGTATGAACCGAACAACATGAACTCCCTGAGAACCGAACAACTTATTCTGTTAGTTGGAACCGAACAACTAGTTGTAGTAGGAACCGAACAACTTTATTGTCAAAAGGAACCGAACAAGTCAGTTTAGAAGGAACCGAACAACTCAGTTTCTTAGAAGGAACCGAACAACTCAGTTTAAAAGGAACCGAACAACTCATTTTCTTAGTAGGAACCGAACAACTTTTATTAGAAGGAACTGAACAACTCAGTTTGTTAGTAGGAACCGAACAACTTTTGTTAGAAGGAACCGAACAACTCAGATTCTTAGTAGGAACTGAACAAATCATTGTTATAAGGAACCGAACAACGTGATTCTTAAAGAACCGAACAACATAATTCTTAATAGGAACCGAACAACTTAACTATTAAGGAACCGAACAACTTGATTCTCAAGGAACCAAACAACTAGCTTATTAAAGAATAGAACAACTAGTTTTTCCTTATAAATCATTTTTGCTACCAAGACCCAAAACACTTAAGGGCAAATTTCCAATTTAAAAGGCGATTTAAAAATCTTAATTAGGGAGCTAATTAAAATTGGTTAATTATACACTCTAAACAAGTTAAGTTGGCTTAAGTTGTCGTTTTTAAATGGATAGATCTTAATAAGTGCAAAAAGTCTTAAAGTTCATAAATACTTAAGAAACGTTCTCATCATGATTCATCTTGACGTACCCACTCAATAGGTCTCTATAGTGTATTGTATAAAATTGGTTGTACATAAACTGTATTGATCCTTTCTTAGCAGAATCATGGATAACACAAGAGCTCAGCAAAAGGCACTGGATGATGAATTAGTCGCTCCTGCTGACCGTCTTAAGATAGGGAAAAGCAATCTCCGACTCAGCTCAATTCTTAAATCCAAGGAACCTACTCTTCAAGTGGCATTAGATGCTCTCAAACTCACTCCATTCTACAACGCATTTGCGATCTCTGCTGATGTACCGGAAATATACATGCAAGAGTTCTGGGTCACTGTCTCCAGACATCATTCTTCACTTCGTTTCAAGTTGAATGGCAAAAGTCATACTGTCAACATTGACAACTTCAGAGATATGCTCAAGATTTTCCCTAAACTCCCTGGTCAGATATTTGAAGAACCCCCACTTGAAGAGGAGATTCTATCTTTTATTAGAGACCTTGGACACACTGGTGAGATCAAGTTTTTATCCGATGTCAACGTCAATCACATGCATCAACCATGGAGATCATTTGCTGCCATAATCAACAAGTGTCTAAGTGGAAAAACTACTGCTCTGGAAAGTCTTCGCTTGTCACGTGCTCAAATTCTTTGGGGAATGTATCATAACAAGACTGTTGACTACGTGTACTTGCTGTGGGAAGATTTGGTGTACCAAGTGGAGAATAAGAATTCTAAGAAGAACAATGACATGTATTATCCACGATTCACCAAAGTCATTGTAGACTACTTCATGGCAAAGGATCAGGCAATACCAAGGAGAAACAAGATGTTTTGGCACTGTGTTAGGGATGACTTCATGTTCACCACAATAAGAGTCATTTCTAAACATCAAGACACACAGGTCTACAGCGCTATTCTCCCTTAGCACTTGACCAACCAAGCCATGCTAGAGTTCAAAGCCTACATGACTTACCATGCTTATGCTACTGGTGAAAAGACTCCAAAACCAAAATCTACAAAGAAGAAAGCTGATTCTGAATCATCTCCCAAGACGAAGCTTACTCAAGCTTCTAAAGGAAAAAGAATCAAGACCATAGCAAAGGGAGATAAACCTGCCAAGAAGAAGCAATCTGTAACAAAGTCAAAAGGTTTAACAGTGCTATATGAGGTTGCTTTGACTGAAGCTGAACAAATAAAGCTAGCAACAAAAAGAAGCCTAATACAAATTCACAGCTCTCACGCCAGCGGCTTAGGTGCAAATGAAGGAACTGGTAGTATACAAGGGGTTCCTGATGTACCGACTTATGAATCTGATGATGAGCAAATCTCTTAGAAGTCAAGTGAAAAAGACGATGACGATGAAGTAAATGTGAGTGAAGACAATGATGATGATAATAACGATGATGATGATGAGCAAACTGATTTAGATAATGATGGTGATGACTTTGTTTACCCCAAGCTTTCCACTCATGATGATGAAGCAAGATAAGATGATGAAGTAAATGAAGAAGAAAGTGATGATGAAAGTAATAAAGACGGTGATGAAGAAGTTCAAGGTGTGAATATTAAGGAAGAGGAGATGGATGAAGAGGCAACATATGAAGAAGATAAAGCGAATGAGTTATATAGGGACGTGAACGTTAATCTGGAGAGAAGAGATACTAAAATGATAGATGCTCCACGTACTATCATTCAAACTACTCAAGTAATAGAAGACACTCATGTGATCACAACTCCGGTCAATCCAGAAGGTCAACAACAGAGTTCTTCTATGTCATCTGGCTTTGTTTCAAACATGCTCAACCCTAGTCCAGACACAGATGTTCCGGTTACTACTTTTTAGAGCCACCTCTGTTATCTACAACAACTCTTCCTCTACCACCCACTCCTCTCATCACACATCTGCAACAAACACCAGTTCCCACACCACCAACTATTCCAAGCTCCTCACTACAAGATCTTCCCAACTTTGGCTCTTTATTCGGGTTTGACCATAGACTAAAAACTTTGGAAAACAACTTCTTAGAGTTCAATCAAATGAATCAATTTGCTGTAGCAGTTTCTTCAATTCCCGACATTATTGATGCATACCTTGCCAACAAGATGCATGAAGCCGTCAAAACAGCTGTTCAGTTACAATCTGAAAGACTCAGAGATGAAGCCCAAGCTAAAAATGCAGACCTCCTTAACAAAATTGATGACAACATTAAGAAAATAATCAAGGATCAAGTTAAGTAACAAGTTAAAGCTCAAGTCTCTAAGATTTTGCCAAAAATTAAGAAGACTGTCAATGAACAACTCGAAGCTGAGGTTCTGACTCATTAATCTAATGAATAGAAGACATCTCATGCTGTAGCCGCGAACCTATCTGAATTAGAGCTGAAGAAGATTCTCATAGACAAGATGGAGAGCAATAAGTCAATCCACAGATCTGATGAACAAAATAATCTCTACAAAGTACTGGTTGACGTTTACGAAAGTGACAAGCTCATACTTGACACTTATGGAGATACTGTTTCGTTTAAAATACGTAGAGATGATAAGGATAAAGATGAAGAACCCTCCGCTAGATCAAACCGGGGGTCCAAGAGAAGACGGGCTAGAAAAGAACCAGAGTCAACTAGTGCACCAAAGGAAAAGAAATCCAAGACATTTGGCAAGTCATATGAAGGGTCCAAATCTCAACAAAAGACTGCTGGCGAATTTGCTCAAACAGAGGAGCCTATGCACACTATTAAAGATTTGGAAGAACCCGCACATCAGGAGTTTAAAATAGGAGTTACTGAAGATCAAACTAATGAAGAAACCCCTTAGTTCCCTAATTGGTTTTAGAGACCAACAAAACTTCCTTCCCCTGATCGTGATTGGAACAAGACTTTGCCTGATGCTCATGAACCTACTCAACCTTGGCTAAGCTCTTTGGCCCAGATGGAAGATCCGCATAAGTCAATTAATGAGTTAATGGACACTCCCCTTGACTTCTTAGCATTCGTAATGAACCGGCTTAAAGTTGATACTTTAACTCCAGAATTGTTAGTCGGTCCAACATTCAAGCTGATGAAAGGATCATGCAAGAGTCTGGTGGAGCTCGAATACTTCTTTGAAGAAGTCTATAAGGAAACCACTGATCAATTAGACTGGAACAACCCTGAAGGTCAGCAATATCCACATGATCTGCAAAAGTCGTTACCATTGATACATAATTCTCGACGTCGTCGTGTCATACCTTCTGATCACTTCATTAACAACGACCTAGAGTATCTAAGCAGTGGTGTCTCAAGCCAAAAATATGCAACTTCAGTAACGAAGACCAAGGCTGCAGATTATGGGCACATCAAATGGATTGAAGAATTGTTCCCTAACAGAATGTGGAGTCAAGTGCCGGTTAGCTATGACAAACATGCACTATAGGGAATCTCACATTGGGGGTGAAAACGACAACAATTCTATGGATTTGCTGCTAACAGGGAATCTGCTCGAGATCTCTACTCTAAACGCAGAATCATTGCTGTCACAAAGCTTGAAATTGTCGACTAGCATAACTGATAGATGTTTAATTATACATGTTTTAAACCCGTAAAAACTTGCAAAAATGACCAAAAATGCCAAAAGATCTGTGTTTTTGTGTGTTTTTGTCCATGTGTGTAGGCTATCAAGGAATGAAGGCAAAAGTGAAGAAAAGTGATCAAAAACGACAAGAATGGAAAGACAAGATCAAGAGATGAAAAATTCATGATCAAAGCCGAACCTAAACTCGTCAAAGCCCAATTCAAGCCCAAAATCAAAAATGTCAAAGTGATAAATGATCAAGGACTTATTTTGAAGATTTATGATCAAGAGGGACTAAACTTGCCAAGTTGTGAAAGTATTTTCAAGAGTTATCTAAGAGATATCAAAGCAAGGGACTGTTCTTGCCATTTTTGAAAGTTATATAAAGAAGAAAGTTAAAACGGCTAAAGAGCTTATAAACTACGAGGACCATTTGTGTCATACTTTCAAACCTTACCCACCTTTTAACTGTTAAAACGGTTTTTCCCGCCAATAAGCTCGAACAAACCCAACCTTCCCAAATCCCTTTCCCGCTTTTCCCAACTACAAACCCACCAATCAAAGTTCTTCGCCACGTCAATTAGGTGATGTGGCAGCCTCTCATTGGCTCAAACACGTGGCAAGAAACATCCAACGACTATAACTTCTTCAAATTGGATCC